>PNEQ01003930.1:105913-122072 GCA_003012365.1 Medauroidea extradentata
TTATAAACCCTTAAAATATACTCTGAAAGCTGGAACATTACACAGTATACGGTTGATCACATGACCAGCACAGAACGACCAATACAATCCTTCGGTCCCTGCCAGTTGTGGTACCACACACAAGAAAAATAGGACGTGTTCTATTTCTTCATCTAGTTCTGAATACACCTTGCACAATATATTTTCCATTAGATTTAGTTTGAGAGAGCTATCGTGAATGAATTTTGTATGTATCTTGCATTGTATAAAATCTACTTAAGTGTCCTTTATGAAATGAGATAGGCTGTAAGTTGCAATCCACAACTGTCACAATTTTCTACAAAGATTCACTTCTCAAAATACTTTGGGTGAGTTTCAGATCAACCAGTATGTGTGTAAATGTGGCTTTTATTTAATCAAAACATTTATTTCCAATGCATCCTTGAAGCAGAACAGTTTTAGATAAATAAGTAAGTTTAAATATTTTTACAGATATGTTATTCATTTCCAGGCACTGTTCATTTTGAATACATATATCATTACTAAAAAAATAAGACAACCTCAAATGTACGATGACCCCTACATTTTCACTTTGGTCTTTTTTCAGGAAAAAATACCTTATTAATAAATCCCCCAGAGAGTTAAAACTAAATCTGTTCACTTTGCAAAAGAGCTAATTTTACAATTCCAAAGTTAGGCTAATATTATCATTCACATAATTGATGCAGAGGTGAAATTATAAATTATCACTGTGTTCCAGCATTTAGTAGACTACAAGCAAATCTTATAAAAAAATGTACGTTAACCATAAACATAAAACCAAATAAGATTTTAAAAAATTTACAACCTTCTCATAAGATTTCATGCATAACTAATTAGTGTGTGTGTGTGTGCATGTGTGTGTGTACGTGTGCATGTGAGTACGTACGCGCGCAAGAGATTTTGGTCGGTGCTTAAGAGTGTGTGGTAAATAAATAAACGCCGAAAACGTCAACTGATTTCTATGCCTTTTTCGAAGCTACTATGGATAAAATACTCAATGACAATCCTAGGAAATGGTATTTGCCAACTTAACGAGTAAATATTTACCCAGAATTGCAAATTCGTTACGCGTGATCTCTTGTGGCGCAGTTAAATGCACGAGGTTCCGGTGTCAGAGATTGTGCCTCAGAAGTTCGTAACACTGGAAACAATTTTGTTTAAAACGTTGACTAAAACTATTGTCTAGGATTGCTATTGTTTAATTTTTGCAAATTGGCTTCCAGAAACCTAGTTATAGATTAATACTTTTAGCGTTGAATTATGTACCACGCCCTCTAAACAACTAGGTCTTTAGCATTAGTGATAGGTAACGTGAGGTGAGTATGGGGCAGGACCAGAATGAGAAGGGTGGGGGAAACAGGAGATCCCAGAAAAAACCCACTGACCAACTGCATCTTCTGCCACGATTTCCACATGCAAAAATTCGAGGACCGACCATGCCGGGAATCGAACCCAGATCGCCTTGGTGATATCTATTAACCATATAGTACTAAAAACTTGAATCTTGCTATCTGCGATTCACAATAAAGTGACTGAGCATTTTTATTCCCTGCTTAAATTATACTTTCAGTTAGTGTGTGTGTTTCCGCTGCATCTAAATATAATCATTCCCACATTCTTAAATTTAGATACACCTGTACACTACACTTTACATGTACAATCAATGTGCATTGAAGAGTTACCTACCTACTCTATATTTAGGTACTCATAAAACACCCGGAGTGCTAGTAACAGCTATCATTAAAAGAGCACTGGTATAAATAACTCAGAGATAAGACTTAATATCAATTTAAAAGTAAGTATTTCATTAAAAAAATAGTGATGGCCAACAGCAAAATCCAACAACTTGAAAAATAGTCTGCTCTATAAGCAGTAAAATCTTGCTGCACCGACAAGAAAGAAATTATTATTATATTATTGTGAGGCCGCTATGGCCAAGTGGTCATCAGACCACTTGCCTTCTACCAAGACGATCCGGGCTTGATCCCTGGTGCGATCGGTATCTGGATTTTCGCATACAGGATTGTGCCCGATGTTGCTGGCCGGCAGGGTTTCCCGTTTTTTCCCCCTGCCCTTCTCATTCCGGCTTTTCTCCTTTGTAGGACCTCTTTCCACGTAATCCTTCACGGTATCCAGATGCCTAAAGGCACTCAGCAATAAATAAATCTGCATTAGGTGTATGAAACCCTGGCTTCACGTATCCTTCTCATATGTCAGGACCCTACATATATTATCATTATATTAACTACACAGAAATGCTTGTAGCTTTATTCACCTTAAAACTGCAATCATGCAAACAAACGTGCATGCAGGTAAACAATAAGATTCTAACAACTAGCAATATAACTTTCTGCCTACAAATACCATGTTATATTGTGCTGTTAATACAAGATTAAATTAGTTGCTCACAAAAATACAAAGATATGTCTGATTTTTTTGAAAGTAATTCAAGATTAAAATATTTAAATTAGAAAATATGTGGTACTACACTTGATAATTCTCTGTCAACCACGTAAACAGCAAGGTAACCAATGTTAATGCTTGATTATATGTAGCATTGGACAATTTTTTTAAAGGCTAGTTTCAAAAGTGTTTAGCCTATCCCAAACAACCTAAATAAATCTTTCTGAAATTTTGGATGGTTAGCATGTTAATGGAGCAACATTTTACCTACCTACCATGTCAGCAGCCGGTTTCTTCTCAACATTTTCTGATGTGTGTGAATTTAAGTCATCAATTTTCTCAGCTTCGCTAATCACTTCAGATTGCTCACAAATAATTTCCTCTGACACCAGCTTCATCTCCTCAACACTTTCATTTTTTTCTTCAAAGTGAGTTTTAACCTGCAAGCATGCAATAAAGGATTTACACACATTAAAACAAGTACCATACAGCTAGTCTCCTGATAACATGCAGCCATGGCAAAACTAAAAACTACACAGAACCGAGCAAAATTATGATGTTAGCCATGCCCAACAGGGATATTAGGATAAAGTCCAGATACTTTTTCTTTAAAATTATATCATGTTTATGACAAGGTTGCAGAGTTGCCTGTATGCCACCACTGATACATATGTGCTCAAGTACTTAAAGAAGCTGCATAGTTTTGATGGTCAATTAACTTAAGAGTATTTTTACATACTAAAGTAGATTTTAAATTCTTCAACAGATTAAAAATTTATGTCAGAATGTTCACCGCCCTTTTGAATTAAAATTCACATTTAAAAATAAGGGCCCACGTATTAAGGATGCATATTCTATATTTTTCCCGAGTATTAACCAAAATAAGACCCATGTTCTACTTACTGTGAAACACTATGACGACTATTCTTAACTATTGCTCGGACTAAACATCAAGGACAATTCTTTCAGCCATGAAGAAAAGAACTGCAAGGAGTTGTGATGGTATCAAATGGCCCTCTCTTTCTCACATCTCTTCATACAAGGAGCCAAGGATGGCACAGCAGGTTTAAGGCACAGTGAATGCTGTGGCACCTTTGTGGTATGCCTAGAGCTGTTAGGCAGCTGATTTCAGATGATCGGCCGAAATACTGTATTCCACAGACGCCTTGATGTCCTTCCCACCAAATGACTATACAAAAGCAGTAGGAGTGCTAGCACAGATTCACTTGCTGCCTACATGCTGACCCAGTGCAATGCAGCCATCAAAATTAGCTTGTGATAAGAAACCACTGCTAACCAGTACCAATCAATACAGAGCATACAGTAAAGAGATCTGCATCCCATACACTATAGGGATAAAGAGTTAAGTAGTCAATGTGTTAAGTGAGAAAGATTTATTTAATTTATATATTTTGTTCAGCTTTATGTTGTAACACTGTAGGTTTTTCATGTTCTGTGGGGATACGAGATGAACGTATTAACTTTTTGTATTTCAATTTCCTGTTATATTTTTAATTTTCATATATACATGCACGTGTTAATTAATTTAGGTTTTTATGCATATGGGTGTGTGGTGTGTCGCTTTAGGGACTCAAGAAAAAAGCAGACTTTTTCTGGCAGGTATGCCAGATTTATCCAATTATGGCCAGTTGGCCGGATAACAACATGCTAAGTTTTCTTTGTTTGCGAGTATACTGCACAATTAGGTTTGTTGGATGCCCAATAATGAAGAGGCATCGGTTTCATTCAGTCTCTAAAGGGTGGTGTGTGTATTCGGGAGCCAATAGGAGTGTAACACTTAAAGGTCAGGCTAGAGGGACGCTAGCAGTGACACACTTGGATTTGCAAGAGTTGTTTTCCGATACTCAGGATGTCCGGACGCAGCTAGGATGTAGCCCCGGTCCGTGCAGTATTCTGAAAAGAAAAATATGAAGTAGGGCAGTAGCCATATATGTAGTGATGTAAATGGGAGTGACAAATTTTACATGCACAGGTAATGCCCACGGTCATTCTTTCGAGAACTACAAAATTTTTTCTTCCGCCTGTGCGTGTGACCATTAGGGCATCTGGGTCTGGTTTTCACCACCCAGTATTCTTCTTTTGTATTTTGAAATGTGGGAATTTTGTCATCTTCGTGTAGACATCTTCAGTGCTAAATTAATTTTTTTCAGTTTTCTTCAAAATATTTTTCGGTCTGTTCTTTAATTTGCGAGTTCCTGAGTGCTCAAAGCAAGGGATTTCATGTATTGCAATGCCGTGAAGGATTGATAAAACTTATTTTCGTATTTTGGCTTATTTTTTGGTTAAAACAGTACACGAACGTTTTCATACCTCTAAATTAACCACATCTAAACAGAAAATTTGAGTTATACAACTTTGATTGTTGCAAGAAAAATGTCAAAAGGTGAGTAAGGCTGCGATGTAACGAGAAGAAGCGGTCTTCTTTTGCTTTTGTAGGGCCAAGTGAGGCGTCGTCCCATTTTCCATGGGTTCATCTTGTATGTTTCTCGTATGCTTGGCGAGTGTGACATCTGCCTGGCGTGCGACGTCTTATCGACTGTGGAGTCATTAGACACAGTTATATAATGACAGGAATTAGGAAAGGAGTTGGTTTTTGCCTATATTAAGAAACCCTCCCAGCATTTCTCTGGAGCGATATCAGGAAGCCACGTAAAATTGAAATCAGGATAGCCGGGGATTGAACCTTGGTCTTTCTGAATGTGAGTCTCATGTTACAGTTGTGTCATCTCGCTCTGTAGTGTAGAGGGTAATCTAGATAAATAGTATAATATTATCTAGTTTCACAAAATGATAAGCCACATTCATTCCGTGAAGCTGTGAGACAGAAGGCATGGAAAATATGAGCGCAGATGAAACATAACAGTTATCCACTTGGTGAAAAAGCAAGCATCGCAATCAGGGCAAGCAAAGGCAACATGCCCAGGAGATGAAGCAGCTATAAGTGGGTAAGCCATCCTAGGAAATCACTTTATCGTACAAGGACTTTTATATTACCCTCAGAATGCTTCCAGTTACCACACCAGTTTCAAACTTGAAACACGTATTGAACATATCATATAAATGATGAAGCTTTATTTTAAAAACAAACTTTTCATTCCTTGATGTAGCAACACATACTGCACGTGTTTGCTGTTTAAACAGAACGTTTAGAAATTAGCTGCTCTAAATCCAGTAGTGTAGTGAAAATAAAAGAATTAATGTGATTTGAAATATTTTCACTGCAACAAACAACACTTTAATTTCCAGCGCTGGAAAGTTAACATCAGAAGAGGAAACTCACAATAGTACAGTACAGAGGAATTCTGGACAACACCTTCCACATCAAAAGTGTACAGTTTATTGTCTCGTTAAATACTTTTGTCAGTACTGAGCAGAAACTCTACAACTGTGCTAACAAGCATTTAATACATACAAAAAATGTAATGTATTGCTGAAAAGAAAACAAATGCTTTTAAAAAATTATTTAACCCCTTTAGTGTCAGGTTTTTTTACAGTGTCTACAAAAATATTCAAGGTTTTAAACCCATTAAACAATAAATACATATTTTTAGGCAACATAAATAGTAATCTCAAAAAATGTAAAATAAAACATATTATATTACTTTTTTCTTTCTTTTTCATACTAATTTACAGGCGAGATATCTAGGGCAAATATCTTACGGGGTTAAGGTATGCTCAGGCTCTTTGATGATAACTTTGTCAACTAGGTACTCCATTGGCCGAAAGTCAACCGATAATAAGTCACACGTTATCGATTTTGGTTTTAGTGCCTATACGTACATATCAATAGCTCTGCTTCATGTTTATTGGCAGCATGTCTTTGGGTAGAGGCATCACTAAACTTGACTATGCCAATTTTTTATTTATTTTACAGGGTTTATTAACGTCCCCAGGTTTTATGCACTTTTCAGGCTTAGTGAGGGACAGCTTACAAACTAAACCTAAGAAAACAAAACAAACATCCATGCCTGTACCGGGATTCAAACCCAGGACCTCTCGCACCATAGGCCTGCATGCTACAGACCATGCTACAGACTGGCTTGACTATGCCGCTAAAAGAAAGGCAACTGCAACATCAGTCTGTGATCAGCGTTGAAGTACTCCAAGATGCTGAGAGTTAAGAACATCCTATCATTGACCATGAAGCAGAGCTGCAGGTGTCCACGTAAAGCGCTGAAATAAGTTGGTTCAAAATCTTTTCGCAAACATCACATTTTAGGGATGGCTAAAACTCATTTCTCCCTGCGAACCTTCAGAGCTATTTACATAAAGAGTAGGGTGAGAGATATTTTAGAGGCGGCAAATAATTTCCTGGCAGTGGCTAAGCCAACCGTAGCTCCCCTTACACGCATGAAATAAAAAATGTTGGCATCCTTGCGGTGGTGTATACAAGCTTGTCCTCTTTTCAAGAAAATTTATACAGTTAAAGAACCACACATAAAAACAGTAAATTTTCACAATGTTACTAAATATTATTTCATTTATAACAATACCCCTCACCCCTATGAGGCCTCTAATTTGAAGTTCTTCTGCTGTGTTCAGTACAGACTTTATGCGATCAGCTCCAACATTGATTTCTCCTTGATACATAAATTCAATAATAGCCTGAATATCATCAAAACTGATTCCACTCAAAATAACAACCGGATGTGTCTCTTCAGTGCATGATAAAATTTCCTGTAAAACACAAATAACATTATATAAGCTCATTCACATTTAGCATCTTCGGCACTGTTCACACAGGTACTGAAAATAGGTATTCTGTATTCAGGATAAAGTTGTCCTTTTTTGATAGTTCTTAAGTTGTGCACAAGTGTTCATCCACGACAATATATCTTGCTGTATTCATACGCCACCATGTGATTTTACCAGATTTCAAGTTTTGTTTACAGCCCATTACCTGTCAAAGAGACTTGTGAAGCAAAGTGACATACGTCAACGTTGACACACATCAGTCTTAAATTGAAATGAGAAATCTGTTTCTTGACATGAAATTTTAAGTACATGTTTGCTGAATACATGTTATTTACACTTTTAATAAATTATTATATTCAACTTAAAGAAAATTTTAGGTCAAAATACATGAAACCTCTGTTTGGCAACATTATTTTGCTACTAATTGCTAAATGAGAGATCACGAAAATAGAATGAAAATAAAAATTTTCCATAAACATGCCTAAACCAGTAGGTTTCTAATTAGGCCTAATATACATAAAATACACTTTTTTGAATAAATAAACATATCAGTACTGACGTGAATGAGAGGTCCACGTATCTTTCTCAGACCGTTTGGCCTGCTACAGATCGCCCACTACCCTGGTATCAGGTACAAAAGATGCGAATATACTAATTATCGGCGGCACCGCTAATTAGTATATCTCCTGGAGCACCTCAGACATCAATTAGGGTGAGTGGAAGTGCGCGAATGTGTACAATGCGAGCGACAAGGCCTTGCACTATTGCACCCCCTCAGGGATTAGGAATGGGCCCCGTGCAGTGCGACCCTACAGCCCACACCCCTCGGGAAATAATAGGCTTACCAAAGTTGGCAACATTGCATAGTCAAATACTGTGTATTAGTATTATTTACATGTAGTGCACCCAGAAACATTATTAATTAGAGACATGTGTCACTTAATGAGAAATTGACAGGAAGAGATACCATAACAATTTATTTCATTTTAACTAAGACCGTTGCCAGGTTTTGTAATTTTATTATTTGGTTGTTTTAAATTTGCTAGTGTCCTAAATAATGTAGTATGTTTTAATTATTAATTGCATCTAGTGTATTCATTTGTTCTCCATCACCACTTCATCTAATTTCCTTTTGTTTTGGCGGGAGATGCTGCACCCTCTGCGCGCCATCTCCCAGAAGCAGGGGCTTGTTTGTTGAACCACCGAGCAGTGCACACGTGCGGGAGAACTGCTCTCGCGCTGCTCCTGGACCTTGTATAGTTTAAGTGTAACATTTCCGTAATATCAACATTCATTCTCCGTCCAGGGGCCGAACCACCGTTTTTACGGTGGTCATAGTTGTAAGAACTCTACTACTTCTCGTACTATTAAATTCATAATATCAATAGCATATTTCATTCCTCTATCATGACTTGGTCTGAACTCAGTAATTTTTGTACATTTCAGTGTTAAAGAGGCATGGCCCTGGCCTAAACAGGGGCTATGTGTGTGTATGTAAGTATACAACGCCAGGCTCAAAATCACCAACATCAGTGACGCTACTTGGGGGCAGCCACATGGTCGTCGGCCACGACCTGAGAAAGACGCCTCGTGCTCGTGTTTCGCCGAGCTAAAACTGCGGAACTGGCGCCTATGGGTATTCTTAACCTTCCCCTGAACATAGTCTTTCTTCATTTGGCCCCCACGTAACTCAGAGTCACGTTAGTACAGATGTCATTTTTCTCAAGTTTATACAAGAAAATAATTAGGTAAACTTTACTTACTTCACAACTGTATTCTGCCCGATGCTGAAAATCTCTGCATTATTTTCGGCTACCGAGCAAAATTTCATTTCCCCCCCTCAGTATTTTCTCACGAATACTTTGCAAAACACTGAGACTGTCCTAGTGATGCTGCCTATTCGTTACAGGGTTAATTTTCATCGCGTTTTGCTTTTCAGTAACTAATCATGTGGTGTGCAGGAACAATCAGAACAACGGCAGCACAGAATAAATAAGTAGTAACAGCAGCGACAAGAAGTGATTTTTGTCGTACTAGTTTTCTCTTTGGATTGTCATGGTGTCGGAGTTCCTAGAAGTATGGTTAGACTGCAGTTGAATAGGACCTATTATAACTACTATAATCTCTGACGAAACTGATATGTAAGTAACATCACATTTACCATTTCTAAATATGTAAATGAGATTGACAAATCACACAATTTCTTGAAATATAAGCGGTTGTTTAAACCAATGTCTCGAATCCCATAATGTTGCTTCGAATATCATTATCATCTAATTTTGAGCCTCAAATTTTCACGTTTCACATTTTTAAATATTTAGTTAATATTCAAACTAATTACAGTATCTCAAGCACTACAAATGATTACATAAACTAATGTATCTAATCCACGTGGTCTTGTTTATATTCCTATGTGCCCGAAGAGCTGAACTGGAAGGAAAACATGTCCTGTTACTTGACGACGTTGCGTGAACTTTGGCAACTATATGTGCTACATGACACCATTCTACAATAAATGTGAACTTGAAAAAGCCTTATAAATACAAAGTTGATTGCTACAAGCACATTCTGCCCCGCTTAGACAAAAGGTCGTACCTAACATAATGGTTATTTTTCAAGAAATGTGTTTTTCTGTTGTATTACATGCCATCCTTAACAATTTCAAGCTTCAGTGAAAGTTTATATTTGCTTAAAAATTACACACTTTTTACTGCTGTAGTAAGTGGGTGAAAGTGTAGATATGACGTTTCTCCTTTGTATCTCAACTAACGGAAAATGTAGATACGACCTTTTGCCTTAGCAGGGCAGATATTACAATGTAAAAACAATTGAAAAATAGGCCTATTAATGTAATATGTAAATTAATATATATTTACACTACATTATATCAACAATACAATAAAAATAATTTTATGTCTTACCTATCTTTCAACCCTGAAAAACTAAAAGTAGCTATAAGTAAGGGCTTTAACCTTCTCAATACTTAGGACTGTTATATTCGAGCACCTGCTGTCAAAATAGTACAACTTTATCCTGTGCACAGAGTACACCAGTAATTTTATAGTAAGAAAATAATTTACATGAACAAAGAAAGAGACGGAAAAAGAATTAATCTAGAGTTTGTTAAAGACATCATAAAGTTCTGTTATTGAAATTACAAGTATCAACTTGTGAACCAACTAGGAACAGCTTGAGCAAAAACATTGAGAATAACAAGTACATGGATTTAAAAATTTTTTAATTCTATTAATCTGCAATTTTTAAAAATACATACTACAAATAACTTCTAACGATATAATAATTTATGTCATACAAATCTGGTGATTTTTTTTCATTTAATATGTTTTTATGACGAAACCTATAACAATGTAATGTGTTCTATGGTTAATAAAAAAAGTAAGTAAGCTAACAATTTCTTGGATACCAATACTGCCCACACTGAGTATGTAACATTGGGCCACAAATCTGTCACACATAACAAGAACAAACATTTTTCTTTTCTTCCTGAGAATCTGCACAACATAAGATGTAGAAGCGTAAAAGCCTCATTACTTATCTTAACTGGAACCAATTTGTGTGTTAACAGTACTTACACACCCTGGATATATTAGAAAAACCTGATTATAACACAGTGTTAGCTTGCTTAAAAGCGATGGGTTACCTGCAAGTACGGGCTGCAGGCAGAGAGGACGATGCGGTGGGCATGCAGCTCGTGACCATCTGCACAGATTGTGACGTCCACCATGAACTCTGAGTGCAGCACCTCCAGGAAGATGTTGGCAACATCAGCCGGGTAGTTGCTCCACTTCAGACAATACTCCCCTTGCAACATTTTGATGCCTGGGATGTTTACAAAGCAAGCACCTGTAAGCATTACAAAACACAAGTGCCATTCTAATAATACGTGAACCAATCAGGCAATCTTTTATTTTTTCTGTATATTATTTGCCCACTATTCTTATATTACCAGTAATACCTGTTGTTACAGATGAACAGCAGCCTAGTAGAAACTTTCTAAGCCCCTCACTCACTTACTTCCCCTCTAGGCCATCTGTTACAATCCAACACATCTCACTGTTACCAGCTCCTCCCTCAGTACATACATTCCACTACTTTACAATCGCTGACCACTTGACCTGCACCATTTTCTCAATATCCTCCAGATCTTCAAAACATTACAAGTCTCTCTACTCTCCTCCTGGCCATCAAAGAAAACCACCCCAGTTAATTCACTGTCATTGTACCGTTGTTTCCTTCAGCCCTTTTCATCTTATACTTGTCCTTTTTCCATTTTACCTTCATCCAACTTGTTGCCCTTTTAGCACCTTCTCCAGTTCTTGCACCTTCACTTCCACAAAAGGATACCATTTTGCTGTTTGCATACCATTCTGATGACTGTCCCCTCATCTTAACATTTTTATTTTTTAATGCACAATGAAATTGGTTTTAGGCATATAGTTTAATGCTGAAAAATGTTTCTAGTGACATTCTAAGTAGTCCATTATTAGGTTAGGTTATTTTAAGTTACGTTAGTTTAAGTTCAGGACTTAACATTAGGTCAAGTAAAGTTACATCACCAAACCTAATCCAACTTAAACTAACCTAATCTAACTTAAACTAACCTAATCTAACTTAAACTAACCTAACAATCTAAACTAACCTAAAAAAAAACCTAACCTAACAATCTAAACTAACCTAAAAAACCTAACCTAACAATCTAAACTAACCTAAAAAACCTAACCTAACAATCTAAACTAACCTAAAAAAACCTAACCTAACAATCTAAACTAACCTAAAATCATAACCTAGCAAAAAAAGATTTTAACGTAGGACTATTCTCACTACAAACATTCTTCATCTTTTAACTATGTGTCTATAAAATTAATAGTTTGGCCGGTATATGATAAGTAGCTAAACTAGATATTTACCTGCGCTTATCTTGTTCGAACGCCTTGAAATGTTTTTCACCAAGGTAAGTAGAGGATTATGTTATTCACTATACATTATCTACCCCTTGATATTCTCGAAAGAAAGGTCAGTGCCTTTCAGAACATTGTAACCACGTAACTAATTTATTGCTTAATTATGTAAATCACGGTAATATATTTGCTGTATTGAATTTTTGCCATATTGAAGATAACACTCAGAATAACATTACTTATTATGTGCAGAAATGCAAATTTGCTAACCCCACCTCGGCTGTAAACATTTTTTGTACAGTTTCTGTATCGAGCATTTTGCTCATGGAAACATTTTGATGAATAAATAAAATACAATACAATAAAAAAACAGCCTGTTGTGTTTTATATCAACTATTTAATTCTATCACCAAGGAACCAAATAGACATAACTACAAACATTAATTAAATATTAATAAACATCCTAATAATTTCGGCTATTGTTATGTCATTCAAAAAATACTTCATTACAATTTTTTTCTCCACTAGTTTCCAGAAAAAAGTGTTACCTTTGCAATTTGGACGATGTACTGCAATTAAAGTATTTTAATGTCCGTAGTTGTTATTTTTACTTTTTATATATATAAAATAAAAATAATCCAATTTCCAAGCTCAGAGAATAACCAAGGAGGTAAGAGTCTACTACGGCATGAAATCGACGATTTGATCCCATTTTGCACGGATAAAACGTTAATGTTGCCCGGCCAAAGAATAATGGCGTATTCCAATTGACTGCTCCGAGAGCGCAACCTGAGCGCCCCGAAAACTGAAAATATGCAATAGACACGTGATTGCTAGCTACGAGTGCGAATTGTTTATGCTCCAACAACTGGAACACGCCACATTTACAGTGCAAAACATTTACGGCAACAAATTACTTAAAACACGAAATTATTTAACCCTAGGTACTCTAAAGCGGCCAAAATTTAATCCTACAAAATTTGAGAGGTTACTTTACTACAATTTTTCTTCTTGATCAATCGGTAAACAAATGCGCGGACGACTCGGTCCTACTAACCTTACTATAGTTTCAATAATGAATACAGTTATTAAAATAATCACAGAATGTTTGCATCGCATGCACTTATTTGCATTTTTAAAGTTCCGGACAGTCATATAATTGCGTAATTTCCCCCACAGAAAACATTTTCTTTTGTTTAGACAATCACAGGTCGCCGCCATAATTGCACTCATTTGCAGAACGGTCTCGAGAGACGGTGCGGCAAAAACTGCTCCCGGTGCGCACCCAGCGCGTGCAACTCTCAATTGGAATACGAAAATCCGAATGCTCCCAACGGGGGTTCCGGTAATTGGAATACGCGGAACTCGACCAGTGCGCACCGCGAGCAGTCCAGAGCGGGTTCTGGAATACACCTAATTCTTGGTTCAGGGCACGGCCGTCGAAAAACAGAGGTCTGGGGGCTAATTAAATATCACCACTTGCGTTTTGCAAAGGCGCAGCGCAACGCAAGTAAAATCTGCTCTGCACCTGCACCTCGAGTCGTAGTTGGAATTAAATATACACGAAAATGCTAGACGCAAGGGGCGGAGCTTATTTTGGCTCGGCGCAACTACCTCCCCTCTCCGGCTAGCAGGAACCAATCAGAAAATTTGTAACATCATTCTCACTGCCACGTGGACGGCAAAAACTGTCTGCACACCCGCATGCTTACATGAACACTCACCTGGATATTTGACCCCCTTGTTGTTTGGCTGTAGTTCACCAAGTTACCAAGAATATTGTGTTTTATTGGCACTTCAGTTAGGGCGGTCGGACAAAACTCCGCACACTTCCTTTCCGCTAAGATAAATAATTTATCAAAACATATTTTTTATCAATTTATGAAATACTTTCTTCGCTCACAAATTTACGAAAAGGCTCCAGAAATCTTTATATTATTATAAATTAAACAATGGAAAAAATTGGGCGGAGTTTAGACCGATTGCCCTAAATTAAGCGCCAATAAAACACAATATTCTCGGTAACTTTCTGAACTACAGCCAAACAACAAGGGGGTCAAGCAAATACATTGTTAGATAGGCGAGTATCCAGACCTGTTCTTCAACGACTGTGGATAGCAAGATAACGCCGAGCAGTAGTAAGCAAGCGAAAAGTGATCAGTCAATAAATGTAATATGCAATAATAAATGCGGTAAATGCAACAAAATGATGCGAAACGGGATCCTGTGCGATATGTGCGACAGATGGTTCCATTTCTTAAAGTGCAGCAACGTAGAAGAAAGCGAATCACATAGTTCTGAGTGGATTTGCCAAAAGTGTAAACAAAAAAATGGTGGTACGGAAATGTGTATCACTACAACGGCCGAAAACGAACTAACCAAGAAATATGAAGAACTCGTGACCCAGCTATAGGAAAAAGTGAGTTCCCTAGAAGAAGTAATCCGTATTTTACAACAAGATCTACAAGAATGTAAAAATGCAAATAAGGGGACATCCGAGCATTGCCCATTGAAACAATGGACTGATGCCGTAAAAAGGCAAAAGCTACAAAAACCTCAGCCAAAAATACCGGCATTTGAAATGCCTCTGCAAAACAGTTTTTCTGTTTTACGAGCTAGCGAGCAGCTGGATGAAGGTGAGGACGTAACAAATGCAACACAATTTTCAAACAAGTAGAGTAGATTGGCAAGGATAAACACAGACAAAGGCAGCTTAGCGGTCAACAAAAACCACAGTTTCGTGACAAACGGCAGCCAAAGAGTCAGTAGAAACAGCACCAGATGCAG
The DNA here is from genome assembly GCA_003012365.1 of Medauroidea extradentata. Classification (NCBI taxonomy): domain Eukaryota; kingdom Metazoa; phylum Arthropoda; class Insecta; order Phasmatodea; family Phasmatidae; genus Medauroidea; species Medauroidea extradentata. Next base: position 120,760 of record PNEQ01003930.1, read on the forward strand.
TACAAACCAAAACAGCCACAGCAAGAACAACAGCAGAAGAAACAGCTACACTAGTAGTAAAAATAGGGGATATACCAGTAGCAAACACAACAACAAGGATCAGCAGCAACACAAACTGTCAAACGGTATAATTCTGGGTGACTGCCATGCAAGAGGAATTGCAGAACACATCACAGCTGGAAACTCGGACATCAGTGTATTGGGGTTAACAAAACCGGGGGCACCTCAGCAAGAGATTCTCAGAAGCATCACTGATGATTCAACACTATTGAAGAACTATGACTCAGTGATACTCATCGGGGGTTCAAACGATGTTACAAGGAATCAAGGAAGTGATGCAGTCCAGGGACTTGGTGACTCATTGAAATTATTGGTGCAGAAAAATGTAGTGGTGGTAAGTCTCCCACACAGACATGATTTGTCAGAAAATTCATGTGTCAACACTGCCATAAAAACACAAACAAAAAATACACAGAGCTATGCATGAAGTACAAAAATGTGAATTTTGTAGATATTAGTCAACTTGAGAGATCTATGCATACTAGACATGGTCAACACCTAAATGCTTTAGGAAAGTCATACACAGCCAAGTTGATCTCTGAAAAGTTGTGTATTGCTAGAAAATAGCAAAGGAAAACTTTTTTAGATAAGTGGTTACTCAGGAAGGTGGGAACACAGCATGCAGCACAATCTGACAAATTATTGAAAACAAACTTAAGCCAAACCTGCCTACCTCTACCTTGCTTGAAAAGTGGTTAATAAGAGGGAAATCAACTGAGAATACAAAATATTTTTTAGGGTAAATCTGCACACTAGGACTAATATAAAAAATAAAGACACTATTAAGGAAACCTCTCAAGTTATTAAGTACTGTAAAAATTCTGAAAACAATAATATCTGTTCTTGTAATCAAATTAGATATTCCGAAAATAAACTAAAATGGGTTAAGGATCATGTTCCTAATACAGAAACAAATTTAAATTCACTTTCTAACATTTGCGGAAACACCAAAAGGGTTATTCCAGAAACTCCACAGACAATTCACAACCAGCTGGGAAAAACCCTACAAAACTACACAGCTAAGAGTCAACTTACTCCACACAAGCTATTACAAGAGGTTTGTTCGCGTGGTCTGCCAGTTTTACCAGCCGAGGGCAAGTGCCATTTTTCGCTGGCAGCGAAATGGCAGGACGGGCAGTTGCAAGTTGCTATGACCACCCGAACGATATCTGGCAGTAAACAAGCATGTTGTTTTGAAAAACACCCGCGAAAGTTTGTTTTGAAAGTTTAGCATTGAGAACTCGGCTTAGATT
>PNEQ01003931.1:0-80089 GCA_003012365.1 Medauroidea extradentata
ACAAAACAGAGTTCAGATCATCAATGAACAATAGAACCGTTCAGAGTATTTCAGTTCTTAAAAGCAGTGCTTCACCTGTGTGTTACAGCCAGTGCTTCAGTTCAGACTTTCTCAAGAGAGCCAAACAGGCTACAACACATTTCGTAAAGAAAAAACCAACAGAATAAAATTTACTGTGTTCTCTGCTCATTGAAACATTTTTTTGTACAAAATTATTGGATATGTGTGTGTAAGTGTAGTGTGGACTGAATAATATGTTGTAAAAACAGTCTATTCCTCTTGAAGACAAGTAGTTCACTGAACCTTTCTGGATTGGTAAGTATGCTTTTAAATTTCCTAGTTTTAGTAGTCTTGAAAAATTGTTAATGTAGTGTAGGCGTATGTTAAAGTGGAATCTGTCTTATTTTATACAAGCAAAGATATGCATGATTTAACCAATTTACATAGTAAATTATAGTTCTTAATGTTTTTCATCGAGTTTGTTGACAACTTGAAATGCCGTGTGTGATTTACGCGTAATTGTAACAGTTTTGAAATCTTCCTATTGACAAGTTTGGGAAGTTGGCAGGTCTGAGACTGAAGCCCCGCTTCTTTCCAAGTCGTCCATTCACCACCACGATAAATATCTACCGTACTACATGCTGAAAGGCTTCAAAACGAACGTGTTGTGGCTGCAAGTCGTTTTGTAATTCCTAAATTAAAATACCGACACAGTAACCAACGTCACTGCACTTTCCTCGACTAGGAAAACGTGACTTATCGCCAAGCGATTTTCGCCAAGTGACGTCAAGCCAATTAACACGAGCGTTCTCATCCCGTTTGAAAATTTCTGAATTTCTCACATTTACGGTGACATTGGCCTTGCGGTATAAATATACCACAAAAGTGTAGAGACTCGCGTTTCGGATTGTGTAGGCTGACGTTTCGGTGCCTGAAGTCAGCCTACTCGGCAAAAAATCGCATCGATACAAGAAATTTGTGCCGTCCTATTTTGAATATGTTTTTATCTACTGTAGTGTTGGGTCTGCGAGTTTTTCTAAACATCTATTTAGAATTGATGCCCTGTTTATTTCATCGACAAGGGGGAAATATAGTACGAAAGGTAATTATCGTGGCGGGGAATATAACGTACTGCCTGGAAAGCGGAGAAATTTCAGTTTTGCAAACTGGAATTTTAGTACGTACCCTGAAAGAAATACTTGTCATAATGTCATAATATAACTAAAATTGTAGACCGAAATTCTTATGGTCCAGTGTAAGACAAGGCGACATCGCCTTAACTGCGCTATTTATATTATTATTAATAATAATATAGCTGCATTAGTAACGTGTACTGCGGCTGGAGTCCACAGCTAGTTCCTGGGTCCTGGACCCCACGCTGGGTCGGCTGTCCAGAGAAAGTAGTCGTGTCGCGACTTGCACAATGGCCGTGTTGGCGTGCCGCAGCCAGGACCTAATTAAAACTACAGTATTGTTCTGAGAGGTAATTGTTCTCTCCCTAGCCTTCGCTCGCCTTTGACTTACTGCAGTGATCACGAACTGGGCTTAGCTCCTCCTCATTGCCTCCTGTCGTCCCGGAATTAGATGGCTTCTTCGCCACTTTTCCTGATCCAGTACTGTTTGTATGACTCATGTATAGGTGATTCCCGGTAAAGTGAGCACTTTGGCTGAGTGATGTACAATATCCCTGATTGTTGCATATGTTGCTTTGTTTTTATTAATTAACACCAGGAAAATACAAATTATCGGAAATAAAGTAACCAGGGTTTCCAAAGTTCTCACGTTATCCAGGACCAGCTTTAGTTAAATTCCAGGTTGTCCCGATTCAACGCCAGTAAGGTATAATTTGTATTCCAGCTACCTAATTCGTAACTATTGATTTGTATGCAATACTTATTTACAAATCATTGTATCCGCCGACAAAACGTTTGCGAGATGTGTACGTAGCGGAATACCAAGCTAGTTGGCGCAATGGCGGAACTTACTCTCACTCGGGAAGACTCGGGTTCGACTTCCTGTCTCGGTAATGCTGAATTCGGCTTTTCGATGGTTTCCCGAAGTCGCACAAGGCGAACGCTAGGTTCGTTTCTTAACAAGGTCATTACATGTTTCCCTCCAATTTTTTGCCCTTGTGTACATTTGTGCGTAACTTTCAATTATGACCTAGGTGTCGATCTGACTCAATGCCCCAATAGTGATTAAAACACAATATCGCCGTTAATTATGATGTAGTGGAGGAAGTCATCTTGGTTTGTTGTACAGTTAATAGAATTTGAGTCGGATTGTGGCATTTAAGTTTCAGGGTCCGATTGCTACATGTCTGGAAAACCTGGAAAAGTCAGGGATTTTATAGTGGCCAGGGAAAACCTGGAAAATTTCGAGAAATTTTCTTCTGGTGACTGGAAATTCAAAATTGCAGAATAAACATACGATGACTAAGCTATATAATTTTGCTGGTTCTCGCTACCTTTGTCTAGCTGACTGGCCTGGCTTCAAAGCTGGAGCGGCATCTTCGTGGTTGCAGTCTTAGCTATTGACTTTTGCATAATTGCACAACCATTTGCTATATGAAAATATTATCTTAACAATTAATTCAATAATTCTTCTGGATTATGGGAGCTAAATGTGTCGAACACAAGTTAACTTTTACTACCTCTTAGTACGCAAGACAGTCGACTATAACTGAAAAGAATTTTGTTTGAAGGATTGTTTCACATCCACATGTAGGTTTATGTGTATGTGTTTACTCGCTAACCTTGTAAAAATGGACATTGCATGCGTTTGGAATGAACTTTTTGGGGTGTTGTATTTATGGGTATGAACGTTTTTCCTCAGTCCTTTACTCATGTAAAAAAAGATAACGGTGGAAAATTTGTTGCAAGATTTAGAGGCCAGCCGGTAACCAATTTAGATTATCTGGTGAAAGAAACTTAAAAAATATTCAAGGCAGACATCCTTGCCGTTGAAAAGCCTTGCGTTTTGAAATCATTTCCTCATTTAATATTAGCGGTATTTATAATTTGTTTGTGCCTTTAGGCAAGTTCCCCCCACGGTGTGTGCGATTGGCGGCCTGTGTTTGGTCGGAGATCGATGTCTCGCATGTGTACGTGTGATTGAGTGCGCGGCGAGCACGCATCGGTGCGGTCGATAATCGTCGCTATTGTGGGTTGGTTCTCCTTATTTCTTGCTAAGCTGCAATTACAACGCACATTGTTTATATTTGGGGTTTTGCTCGCCTTCATAGAGTTGCTTTTAATTTATTTTAGGTGAAATGTACATTATTCAGAACTGTATCTAGCCGAGTAATGCGAGAATACTTTGATTTCTTAGGTGTTGCTGTTATTTCCCGTATACTGATACATTACCTTTAACTTTATAAATAAGGATTCGGTGTAGGTTTCCATCTATCCTTCCAGCTTTCCATGCTTCAGAGATAGCGTGTAGCAATTGACGGCATTTGTTGCCTGACGGCGACGTGTTACTAAAAAAATACTATTTTACGTAAAGTATAAGTCTATAAGCCATGTTTGAGAATAAAATCAATTATCTTGTTTGGTTACATTGCGTACAGAATACAACGCTATCGTTACCTTAAAGGTCCTTTCAGTGAAACATTCTATAGTGTAACGAAATTACTAAACTTAGTGTTTTAGATGTATCTAGATTTCATGTTTTGGCACTCGCACTGCTTTTATGTTTATTTATGTAGCTATCTTACTTACGATTTTTTATTATTGTTTTAAATTGTGGAGAACTAAACCTAACCGGATGTTTTTTTTCAATGACTTATTTTAAATGCATAGTTTTTGCAGCATCTTGCAGGAAATTCTCACGCGGTTGCATTCGGCATCATGTTTTCGTACTCTTGAAGAGCCATTTAAGCGTACTCATACCTCATTTTAATCTCAATAATATTGCTGCGATACTTCAAGCTCTGCGTAGCCGAGGTTTCTAAAAGTTTGGAAAACTGGGGTAACCCGGAGGTCAAGGAGATAACTTTTGTGCAGGGAAAATTTAAATTATAATACATATTTTAAATCGGATATAGTTTTTCGACCTCCGGGTTCTGATAGCGTAGTTTGGTGAACACGGGCAAACAATTCACAGTGCAACTGCAAATAGCAGATCAATCATGAAGTTTTCAGAATTCGTTTTGAAAAACCGTTCATGCATATTTAATTTATTCAAACATTTTCGGTTAGAAGTTATTTTTTTACATAAAGAATTATTACTGGTCTTCCATATGTGTCTGAATGTTTTTTTCTTTCCAAGACGTTGGGCGTAATGATCTGGTTGTGCTAGAGTGGTTGGCTCAAGTAAGGGAAGGTAAATAGAGTATCTCTACTGGGTTGCATGGCTATGTGCGGGCTAAGAGTGAGTGCACAGTCTCGCACTGTACGCCGAGGAGACGGTCGGACCTTTGCCAGCCTCATTTATATTCTCTGTGCGAGACCTCGGCGAACTGACGCGACGTCGCTCTGCGTAAGGCGAGTGGATGCCGGCGTGGTGTGTTTCTAGCTTCCCTCGTTCCAACATCGCTTAGACTATGTTTTTGCAATATTTCGATTTATTTAGCTCCACTTAAGCTGTTAAGATGCTTGTGTATCCGAAGTAATTTTCTGCGTTTGAGGTGCAGATAAAGTGGCACGGTAAGGTTGAGATTGCCATGCTCGACGAGAATCGAATTGCGTCTGTATGCTGAGCGCTAAACTGGCTTGCAGTGACATCGTAATGGTATTTTTTCTTATGGAACTTAGAGGCGACCCAACTATTTTTACAGCATTAGAAACGGCAATTTTCGACCAAATGAAGGGACCTCGAAATCACGTTTAGAAAAGTACATAAATAAAAGTTGAACTATGTGTTCTCGTAAATAAATGTAATTTTTACGTGTGTTACAGTGTCACCTAAATATTAGCTCGTACGTCAATTCCACGTGTCTTTTGAATAGTTAAAATAATTTTCCGCGAGCCGTATTTTAAAGTAGCGAAAGTATTTTTAATACGATTGATACTGCTAGGGACAAACTTGGAACTAGTTCTAGGACAGCTCGTTCTAGATACCTTGTTATACAACGTTGTGGTTGCCCCGTGAGAAACCAGTGGCATTGCGACACCATCTGATGTTCATGTGGGCCGCCGCCATCGACACAGATACACGAGATGTGACATTTGTGGTTTGTGTGTGTGTGTGTGTGTGTGCGTGTCGCGTGTGTGTGCGCGTGTGCGTGCGTGTGCGTGCGTGTGCGTGCTAACATCCTTGGGACTGTGTTTGTGACATATTTTTAATTTATTTTTTATGTTTTTTAGTTTTTTATAATTTCCACTATTAATTTCAGTTACCCTCCCTCCCCCGAATCGCTCTCTTATATTCTTATACTCCGTAGCCGCCACATTGTTTTTGCAAACTTTTTTTTATAACATTTTAAGTTTTGAACAACCCGATTTACAATCTGTATAGTAAAATGGCAGTTCCGAGTATCTACGTACGTTCTGGCAGATATGTCATGTCGCTGAACTGTATGTTTACATCATAAACTTTTTAAAATACTGTTATTTTTTCTCCAGATTTCATTTTTGAGCTACTTGTTTCTGTTAACATTGTCGTACGTCCAACAAAGACGCTCTCGAAAGTATGTATTACACTTGACGTAAGAAGTCTTTACTGTGGTATAAGATTCTAAGCTATTACAGTATTTAATTAGTTTAAATTTTGGTTTGTGTGGAATGTCTATAACGGCTGCTGTACGTTATCTTCACACTGTCCACGGCCGTAAGTAGTTTGTCTAACGTAACTGTATTTAGCCGAATGGGATTTATTGGGTATACTGCCTACTCTAAAGCCATTACGGGAAGGATAGGCGTCGAGTCTATGTCGCCTCTTTGAGTTTTTTTATATCTCGGCGCAGTCCACATTGCTGACTGTTTTTCTGTACCCTGAAAACCTGCCCACAAATATGTATTTCCACTCACAGCAGTCTACTCGTAATTTTCCGAAATGTTTCTTCTGATATCAGGTTCTCTATGCACTAAGTGATTTTTGTCTGAAAACGCTACCGTGAATGGTAATCAAATATATTTGAAGAAGGGAATTTATCTACAATTTTATTTCTTTTAGTAATTTTTGTATTTGTACGAGATGAGATTTGTTTACTGGAAATACGTGTAACAGTTATGAGCATTTTTAACTTTCATAGTTTTTGTCTATGACTTGTGAAGAGTCATTTCCATAAAACCGTTTTAGGCAAGGAAGAAAAATGCCAAATTACTTACAGAAATAAAACAATTTATTTTCAAAAAACAGTGTCACAGGCTACGTCAAGATATGTATAAAACACCATTGATTTTTCAAAATTAGGAAAAAAATCTGTGATGTATTTAATAACTTGACAGGCCCGTGACATTGTTCTTCGATGTAAATTATTTTATTTATGAATGCCACTTGTATGTTCTATAAAACGTTTTTATGTAAATTTGTACTTGTCATTTATGCAGCTATGCAAGGTTCCATTACTGTAAAAAATAGTCACAATGTATGTATTCAAGAACAATATCTTGTGCAGATAGGAAATGCAGTAAACGTATTGCATTTTGGTAAACTCCCCCCTTGATATGTAAAACCCTATTGTTGTTCTCGCCAGAGTTCTCAGATACGCAGCGCCCGTATTAAGTGGACTAGTCTCGCAGCGATAGAGACGGCATACTGTGGACTCCGGTCATATCCACGGCCATGCGTGCTGGTACTAGGAAGGCAGCATGCACTTGCCTGCGGCTCGAGGCGTGCGGTGCCGACTTCCTTGGCGAGCGTTGTTTGGGTGTCTGCGGGAGGGCCGAGATCCCGTTCCCGCGGCGGGTCAGCCGCCACGAGGCTGTGTGAACTCGCGTGCAGGTGTTCCCGTTACTCGGTAACGGTCTGTCCTCCTCTTAACTGTTCCCCCAGCCGGGTCATTTGCCGCTGCTTGCTATGCCCGCCACTGGACGTTCTGCCCTGGTGATAGCCTTACGTGAAGTTCATTGACTTGTCTCGACTCTCAGCACGTCAATTTTTGCCAAGTGTGTCCTCGATATTAATTGGCCATTACTTTTGTTACTTGTTTTCGTCCAAGCTTTGTCACATAATTTGTATACTTTTTTCTTCGAACCGTGGACTGGTATCATGTTGAAGCGGTAAAGCGCTCACCTCATATTTGGAGGGCACGGGATCGATCTCCGGCTCCGTTCATCCTGATTCGTTTTCGAAATTTTACCTACATCATTCTAGGGGAATGCTGGGATACTTCCTTACACACGCTCTGGTCTACCTTGTGTTATTCGAGCAGGGATATAGCCAAAGCAAGTGACCGTAGAGGCAGACCCCCCTCCCTTTACCTTAAGGAAACTGATTAAATATCACCATTTGCAAACATAAAAATCCAAATTTTTCCGTGGTAAGACCTCCGGACCCCTTCCTCTTTACCGCATTATTAGTGGTATCAGTCTTAATTTATAACATTCCCAGGTAGGGGCACTATTTAACTACTGCACGAATTCAAGGGCACGTAACTTACGTAAATGAAAATTTCATTGCGATTAAAAAATCACAGTAAAATTGATTCACAAATTTTTTGTTGTAAATTTAAATATTTCATCGGTAATTTTTTCTGTGTTGTACTTGCGGACTAATCTTACCTTGGTTCCAGTTGTAGGTACTAAAATATTGCGTCGATTACTTTTAAGCAAACGCACCAAATCACCTGCAGGAATTTGTGTCCTTCATTTCGTCAGGTTTCTCTACTTGTGGGCGTGTGTGTGACTCGCCGTTTAGTCTGTTTTGCCTTCCCTGCTCGTGAGCATCCTGTTAACTGCAAGTGCGACTTACTAACCTCAGAGGAGTTTCTTTGTACAGCCTCGGAGCGCGTGAGAAGCAGGGCCCACATGTCTGGGAACTGTAGATTCTCCGATGTCTCATCGATAAAGACGCAGGGAAAAGCCGGATGTACGTTCATAGCTTGAGGTGGCGCATTGGCAGTATTTTCCGGGTACCGTTCGTATATCCGTACAGTTACACGATGAGGAGATTTCTGCCATCATTAGAATGGTCGAAAATTTCCACAACCTTCCTCCCCCCCCACACTCAATCTCCCTCTCCATCCCTTCCATTCAAGACTTGTCCAACATTTCCTTGGCTGCGTGTCATGGCGAACGTATCCATCCTCTTACATGTACTAAATAATCACTACAATGCAAACTTATTACCCATGTTCCGTCGAAAACCAGAACAAATGAAGCATGCGTACGTAATGCTTCATCGGGTTTAGTAAGTTATACAGCCTTTTGGGGTGATCTTGTATCAGTGGTGGGCGTCTTTCTACCACGTGATTTTGTTGTGACCTCCAGTTGCGACATTTCCCTAGCATTCAAGGTATTTATTAATGAGGAACACAGCAAACATTTAGCAAATTGTCTAGACTTCATATGTAATTAGTTTGGTGATGCTAAGTTGTCATGTCAGTACAAAGTAACTCCAAATTAATTTATGATTCGATAAAGCTTGAAGGTACGCTACTTCCAAACCATAAACATGCTGGGGCAGAATCGTCCAATTCTATTTCTAATATTGTACTAGAATGATGGATCCACATCGAATGAGCCTCGGCGGTGTGTTGTTGACGGGGATGAGAAGACTTGCGCCTAGTATAGGTTGTGCAGGACCAAGCAACCACTTCTTATGTTTTACTTGCATATAGTTTGTGTGTTCCACTCGCCTTTTAAAATAAACAATACACCCTAGGTAACGTTGTTTATGTTGTATCGCGCTCAAAGGTAACGCCAGTGGTCACAATACATTTTTTTATAACTAATATTCTAGACAAGATGGTCTCTAAAAGTGCACTGTTCGTGAACCACCTATAGTTAGGGACAGGAAAATTTCGCGAGTTCATTGACACGCGTGCTAGAATCCATTGTTATATGCATACACAGTGCCTGTTCATTCTTTCATTGTCTGCTGAGTAGCAGCTAGTGGACAAACGAGCCGAGCTTGAGTATGCAGGTCATTGATTTCGCGAAAATGACCTGTCCTTACCTGTAATGTCTTCGATGAGACGCAACAACTCCGTGGCTTCCCGGCCTCGGGCGCGCAAACTTCCGTACAGGCAGCTAAGCTACCCTGGATACCTTAATAGTCTGCGTTTGTGTACGCGAGGTGCAGTGTGTGCAGTCAGTTGTGCTGTTGACCGGCGAATATAATGTAATATCACCTGTACACTCTATCCACACAAGTGTCGCTCATAACTTTTGTATTGGTCCTATTATATTTTTCCTATTGTGAACTAAACTGTGGCTATATATTTTTATCTGTGAAAAGCGTGGTTCGAAGTCCCATGCATAATTCCATCTTTGGAATCTGGCTGGTATTTCATGATACACAGAAGTAAGCACTGTAAAAACTGTCAGTGGCAATTTTCAGGGTCTCTAAAATAAAATAATTTTCTCGTCATTTTCAATTTTTAAACTTATAGAAGCGTAGTTTAAAGCCTTTGTTATCTTTGTACATATATGAACTTAATGCACTTAAGTGGTTTCGAAAAAAAATTACGATTCGCGACAAATTTAATTGTGTGTAGGGAGGCCCTTAATTGGCAACCAGTGTACTATACATTTTATGTCTCGTCTTCGCTACCGGAATCCATAAACATGTTCCCATTGTCGCAAACGTCGCGGAAAAACGTTTTTCACCGCATACTATGTTAAGGGTCTCCCTACCTGCGCTTCAAATGCGTTGCAGCGAGTTACTGCTATTCTTTTTTGAACGAAACTTTAAATCACGTTATATTTGTATACCTAGGAAAGGAATATACCTTTCAAACTAAGTCGGTATAGTTTAAAAAATTTTTGCACGTTTGTTAGAGGTCATTTTCGGGCCCCTTAAGTTGACCATAATTGGTTTTACCAGACTATCGTATCTGGAATAACGAATGAATTCGGAAACTCAACTATAGAAACAAGCGGTAGAAACGGCATCTTCATCATTCCTGCCTCACACACACAAATACAGCCCATCCGCGGAGGCCCCTTAATTAACCCATTTTGTCTGTTCTTGGCCTTAAGGGATAATTCCATTGAAGTATTTTCGTTTAATTCGAAGCTACGTCTATTCCGCCTGGTTGCGACACTTCCGATTTCCAGCAGGCTCTTTAAAGAAAGTCTCGTTGAACGGAAATAACCTTTCTACACGGGACTGTACTTTTGATTCATCAATAAAGACTTAGCCATCCTGTTCCCACGGTTTGGAAACCCCTTTCTAGCTCCGCGGGCAGTCGGATGTATTCATTCATAACACGAAGGGAAGAATTCAAATTCGTATAACTACCGCAGCGTTGAAAGTCGTGTGCGGTAGAACTACGCACGTCAAAATTTACCAGCTTACATGTAAACATTTTATCCTAAATGCTAATCGTGTATGTATTTTCTTCTCTTCCCGGCCAATTTTAAAATGGTTTTCAAATTTTGGTATGATACCAATTTTTTGTTGAAACATGCGATGAATGTGGTTGCCGGCAGTGACCAGTTATTGCAATGTTTTTATTTCAACATTTCAACGTAGACCGTTATGCACTACTGTTGCTGTGGTAAATTGTTTCCAGCGTTTTTGGAACTGTTGAAATAAAGTAACTCGGAACTGCTCAAGGTCTTGCATTTTTCGTCAAGCTACACCTCAGCATCCCCGCAATGCGCGATTTCAGAATTAGCTGTCATGTCTATAGCCTAGGACTATAATTTCATATAATCAAGCCTCACTACGTAGCGGACGACGTGGCTAATTCGAAGGCTGTCAAAGATTGGTCCCTTATTTTATCTTCAATTTTAGCACTAACCGATTGAATACTTTATTGTGTTGGTACAGAGGTCCTTGACGTTTGTCTGATCAGCAAATAAACGACTTAGTGATATAGTGCTGTGTTTGATACGCTTTAGTTTATTACGTAGTTTAATTTTGATGCAGTATATTTATCACATTCGTTAAAAATAATTTTAGAATTGCTCGTTTCTTTATTTCTACCTATTGATTACGAAGTAAAATCTAGATGACGTTCCCACATTCAAGGCCACAATCTGTGTGGTTGTGTGCGAATATAAATTTTTACATCCTAAACGTTTGTAGTTACCGTAAAACCTTTAAATACGTGCGTTGAAAGCCCCCCCCCCCCCCTTTTTATGTATAAAACGAAATCTGTATTTTTGGGCTAGTTGCTGACTTTACATTTTATTCAATGGAATAACTAGCCTAAATTGTATACATGTTTGTTCTAAACAATTTATCGTAATACAAATATTTTCCAATATATATCTTTGTTTTCGTATGCAGTCTCCCTCTACGGTTTAGAAAGTAGGTTAATACTACAAAAAAAAAAGACCTGAATAGGCGTCCTTGGTTTTAAGGATTCTCTGTAGTTAATGAATTAGCCCCTATCCATAAGTTTTGTTTATGCTAATTTCTTAAATAATTATATATATATATATATATATATATATATATATATATATATATATATATATATATATATATATATATATACACATACACGCACGCACACACACATACACATATACACATACACACACCTCCAACAAAAAAATTTTGCAGCAATGACAGAAGTCGTATCTTTGTTGCTCGAGTCGAAGTTGTAATGCTGGAAAAAATTCAATACGGTTATTAAATAAAGGATTTCAGCGAAATATTATATGTAACACCATAAGTTTACTATGCATATTCTGCTGTCAAGAGCAAATGAGGACATCCATGTTTTAATTTACAATATTGTGCCCACTACAAGCATTCATGGAGGCGTATCAACATTTTTGACTATCCATGCTGTAAATGCTAGTCTACTGCACCTATTAACATTATTATATGATACATTGCTACCATATTGTGACATCTTTTGGAAGATACGAAATCACAGATAATATACGTAATAGTAACATTTCTGTATTAAGAGGAGAAACATTTTTCGAAGTTACTACTAAATGTGTTGCATTTGATATATTTACATACAAAAGGAAAACACAGTAAAGTATGTTTTTTAGATAACATTCTTAAACATGTTTTTGGGGCACCTCAAAATGGCCAAAAAGTCCTTGTGTGGCACTGTAATGTAAAAAATACCAACCGGATTCGTAAACCGAAAATAGAGAAGCACGCGCTGGACTTTACTTGCACTTTCCTTATATGAAATAATAGGGTCAGCACACAGCGACTGAAACACTGCACGTCGTGTTCGCGCCCTCTGCATAAAGGCAACACAGTTGTTGACGCACTAGCCAGTCTAGACATTATGACCTGACTGTTTTTGTACCTCAGGCACGGCCTCTAGCGCCTTCAAATCCTACTGTAGCTTATTTTTTTGTGAGAAAACTGACCAAAAGCAAATAATAAGTTTTCATGTTTTTAGTCCGTTTTGTTTTTCACTATCAGATACTGCCCCTCCGGTCAATGACACTCCTTGATTTCTTCTGTTGAGGCCGCCCTCTCGGACGAGAACACGCCCAGCTGTCGCTCAAAGTGTACGTCCGTCGACTGATAGCTCAGATCTCGTTTATAGGGACGCTCCTTAACCCGAGTACCAGAAGTACGGCGAGTGTTTAAACCTATGTGGGATGTGAGTGTACGGAAGTAAGGGGCGAGGGCGTGTGGTCACCCCGCCAGCCAGGACGTGCGTGGTATGGGCACGTTGAACAAGTGACGGCACATGATCGACGCGCCATCCTCGGAGGGTTGTCAGTGTTGTTGGAAGGCGCCGAAGTAGGCCGTTGCCGTCGACGCAGCCGGGCATCGATCCGCGGCTTGGCTTCCCACCGAGTCGACGTCGCCCCTGGCAACGCGTACCGATACATCCGGTCTCTGCCGCCGCTACTCCCTTAGCACCCATCCACGTGCTACCGGCGGTTGTCTGCTAGCCCTGGTCCACTGCAGCTGTTCTGGTCACATAACTGTTTGGCAGAAGTCTACTGTAAAAATCTTCACATCTTGTACTATTTTGGGTTTACAACTTAACCTTAAGAGCCCTACTCAGCAGGCGCTAGACGCCACGTCGTAGGTATGGAGAAGGGCACGCGATAAAGGTTATACAGTTTCGTGCGTCAATAATCTTGTCGCCTTTATTCGCTGGGTGCGAAAACTGCGTGCAATGTTTTGGTTGTTGACTTTTTAGAGTTTTAAGCGGCGACACTACTATTTTATTTACGGAAGGTGCATGGTATACTATAGTCCAGCCGTTTATGATTTTGTATTTTTAATTTAGGATTCCGGTTGGTTTGGTGCTTATTATGCGACAACAGTCTGAAAAAAGCCATTTTAAGGCTTTTTGAGGTACCCCGAAACCATGTTTCTAAACTAAACACGATCTCTAAGGGGGAAAAAAAAAAGATAATCAGAGTAAAATAAAAAAAAAATACAACATGCAGCAGTGTTCATGCGCCAGCCACTCTTCGCCCGTGCAACAATTACGAGTATCAGTTACAACGCAGATAGTGTAACATGGTTTTCCGCAATAGCCTCGTTTTCACTTGCCTTCGGTGTAAAGCTTCGCGCGGTCGGCGTACGACATGGCCGATCCTAAACGCATTCTTTTTAAATTATGTTTTGGGGTATCTTATCTACTTGACGTCGCATAATTGCTGTGTAACATAATGTGAGCTAAGATAGGCGGACAACATTTGCAGTATGTTAGCCAAATTGCTATTAAGACAGTTTTATTTGCCACTAAATCATCACTTATATTGTGCATTTCATTAACAAACGTGTCTGAACGATTGTTTGAAGTCCTGGGTTTTATAAACCCTGGGAAGGAAACAGTTTTGCAGCAAACCGATGCGGGCGCAGAAAATCCAGATGTACAATCATATTCTCACTGCTGGCCGCAGTCCAGCACATCAGTAACTGTGAAATGTTCAGTACTTTTTCGCGTCTTAGGTCTCCTCCTGAACTAACTATTGCACTTGTCCACAGTTAATTTTAAGAATGCATTAATGAGGAACATCGGCGAATAATTTTGTGTACACTACTTGAAACAAATTAAAAAAGTTAATAAAATGCTAAGTCAAGAGTCATTGACATGCTGGCTACAAGTTTCTGCTATAATATAATATTGTTGCAGCTTTAAAATGTGTGTAATTAGAACGTCCATGCCATAGTTTCCGTATATTGTTGTCCTTAGGAAAACCGCGTGCATTTCAACACAGTAAAACTTCGAAATATACACAGAGCCTTTCACCATATCTTAACGGCCTAAGATAAAAAAAAAAAGTTAAATACCATCTTCACTAGACGTCGGCCATCCGGCCTGAATCCGCGAATTTTCTCGTCGAGCAGCCATTCACCTGCGATATCTCGTTGGCCCAGATGGCTCGCCAACCATTGCGAATGAAAGTTTAATTATCCTACCAAAGAAATGGAAGACTATTCCTTCCTGAGCGGATGAGGTAGCGGACGAAGAAAGAGGTTAAAGCCTTGCGCTCGTTAGAACTCGTCCTCAACTTTGCGTGGCGTCAGTTTGGCCGCGTTCCTTCTGCTATCTTCGTATCAGATAATAGTGTATAATGTTATGCGTATAGTAAAAGCTGTTTGTTTATAATTTTTCCGTTAGTGACTTTAGTTACGGCAGATTACGTTTTAACTGTCAACAACATAGGCATCTACATTTCAGTAGTGAGTTGGAGTACACTTGAACAAATAAAATTATTTAATTTGTAAACATGTGTAGCAAGTTCTTAGAAATTAATTGTAAATAATGCTGTATATAATTACAATATTAATGTTAATGTTACATCTACGTTAAGAAGTTTTTCGTTTTGTAGGTAAATATAGTTTCAGTTATTTTGTAGTAAAGAGTGCCCCCAACCCACCTTGTTCCACCACGAGACTTGAATGTGACTAAAATTGACTGAAGTAGCTTTTATTTTGTAAATTTCTAACAGTAAATAGTTCGTGTGGCATTACGAGTTATGTGACGAATAAACTTTTGTTTGTTCAGAGAGGTGCATAACCACGATCTTAGAATTACCGGTCTGGACGGTAGCCTATCTACAAATTCTATTTATTTGAATCCTGTATGACTGAAAGCGCCACTAGTAATGTGGTGTTTTAATAGTGTCGTCGTACTACTAGTGCTCTTAACGGCTACTACACTAACTGAATGCTCGTTGTTCCGTTTATGTAGTGTTTAAGGGGTATTGATCTCTACCACCTTAGATTTATCTGTTTTTTTTCTCTCTATAACTTCTGTTCCACTCGATTTATCAAACTTTTTGTCACGACAAGGCATAGATACAAACTTAATTGATTTTCTGTAATTGCTGGAACCATAGTATATTCATTATTTTGCAACGGAAAACAGCTGAAAATGAAAAATTGCTTTATTTACGGTAGCGACTACAGAGGCCGCAACATTAACAGAAACAATGCCATATGGATTCCAAGAAGTAAATGAAACAAACTATGTCTTGTCAGCGTGAAAAAAGTAAAACAATGTGTCTATGCCCTGATTTATAAGAAAAACCTATCTGAGAGGGATTAATCCTCCTTAAACATCCGTGTACCTGAGATGCCAATATGTCTGAGGGTCAATTTTAAACTCCTAAGTGTCCTGACCACGGCAAGAAAGAAAAGGTCTTGACTTGACGTTGAAAATTGGCTCTAATATCACTGATTGCCGTCACTGGCACACCAATTGTTTTATCACTGCTTAAATGGAACTTAGAGTAGAGTTACTTTCACAGCCGCAAGGAGCACTGGCATTACGACGCTGTATTGTATTGTTAAAACACCACTTCATTACTAGTGGCGCTTTCAGTCATACAAGGGTCAACTTAACAGCATTGATAGGTAAGCTAATCTAAGACCTGTTCCTTTACCACCATGTGCACGACACTGTTTTGGCAATGTGCGCAATTCAGTATATCTTAAAATAATTTAGCACGATGTTGTGAGTTGATATCAGTTACGGAATTATGATTCTTGAATTTCATTTCAGATTTCATTGGTTGAAGTTAAGCATTTATTAAAAAAGTTAAATTTGTAATCACAGTGCATACATGTATAGACATTGAAACAAAATACAAAATTTTGGTGGAATTATTTTCTGAAGTCTTATCACATAAGAGTTTCTCCGCATGTAGAAAATATAATGCGTAAAAAGAATATCTCCATCTATCGTCCACGTTAATTTTTTTTATAGAAAACGGCAGTTATTCCGACAATGAAATTGTCGCAGTGACGTTAAAATGTACTTCGTACAATTTACTATTACTGCAGTCGCTTGCATGAAATAATTTTCGAATGGGTAGAAGGGTGACAATAAATTTTGAAGGTAGTGATACTTCATTTTTCATAAAGAATCTGAAACAAAATTGTCTGTATTCATTCTGAAGCAGATGTGACTGAAGAATATAGAAAGAGCTCCCGTATTCCAATTTAATAACTATTCAGCATGTATAGTTTGTCATGACAAAGTGCTTTTATTCTGTGTGATGAGCTTTTATAAAAGTCGGAAATGTTATTTTTAAATATGTCTAGTAATGTGAATGTAATGGGAGTAGTGCTACCGTGTTTTTTTATATATTAAGAATTACATTTATTTAAACCAAATTACTTGACAATTGTGTGCGAAATTGCGTTTTCGTTACAAGCTAGTAGATTGTTTTTTTTTATTTCATTCACAGACGTAGGGCCTTCCTACCTGCGCTTCTAATGCGCTGCAGCGAGTTACTACTATTTTTTTTTACGAAACTATTTAACGCACATTATGTTTGTATCAAAAAGTACCCACACTTCAAACTATGTCGCCATTGTAAAAATTCGGCACGTTTATTAGAAGCATCATTTTCAGGCCCCTTAAAATTGCCAAAGTTGGCTTTTCCGGACAGTCGTATCTGGAAAAATAACAGTCGGATTCGAAAAACGCAACTATAGAAATAAGCGTTAGACTTTGATCTACGCTGTCCACAAACAAAATTATTTTTCACTGCTTAAAGTCCCACAACAGTAAAGCACTGCACGCCAACTGCATTACATACGTCGTCAACGGCACTCTTACCGCTCCTGTCTCAAACCACACACAAACGAAGCATATCTAGGGAGGGTCCCTTGCGGTGAAATTAACACACAGTACTAATATTAAGAGGCGGGAGAATAAAAAATAGAAATCAAAAGAAAATAATTCGCGCTACAGAAATATTTACTTCACCATAAACGATAAACGGACTATGCTTAAAAACGTGTTCCTAACACTTAAAAAATTAATTTGTAACAGGAAACTGGTTAAAATGTCACAAACCTTTCCCTTCGAAGCGTAGTTTTGCAGAGTCAGGGTTGTAACAACGAAAACTATCTTATAAAACCAATAGTAATATTACTTGGATGATAACAATTTTTATGGTTGTAGTTAAGAATTGAGAAATAAACTATTTGCGTAATCATTTCCCCCCTCCAATTATGGGTTTTCGATATCACTGCGTAGTTACTGATAACTGGTGTTAATTAGCAGTGTTTGTTTAATATTTAAGAAGTTCTGGTGCCCGTGGCTGGCGCGGATCTAGGAGGGTGGGTGAAGGTGCAGGGGGCAGACTGCGCCGTGTTGAGTGGTGGTGTGGTGTTGGGGGGGGGGGGGCTGGTGGTGCCAAAAAAATATTTGGCGATGAAATATAAAATAGTGTATAAATGACACATCTACCTATATTTAGACTTTTACTAGTTTTCAATTTGTATTAACCGTGATCACCATATAATGTTATATATACAGTATTTATAATTAGAATGCACACTTAAAGCATGCTAATGGTGGTTAGTGAGCATAGGTTTTATGTATTTCTACCAAAATTTTATACTGCTATTTACGCGAGCGCAAAACAACCTAAGCAAGATACGTTGATCATTGTTGGGTTGATTGGACTTATTGAAAAATGGTTTTGAGATAAAATGGAGGGGGGGGGCATAGCACAATTAATGCCCCGGGCGAAGAAACACCTAGATTAATATCTGGCTCGAGGGACAGGTG
This sequence comes from Medauroidea extradentata, assembly GCA_003012365.1. Lineage (NCBI taxonomy): Eukaryota > Metazoa > Arthropoda > Insecta > Phasmatodea > Phasmatidae > Medauroidea > Medauroidea extradentata. The sequence goes on from PNEQ01003931.1 coordinate 18,035, forward strand.
TGTCAGTACTAGGGATGAACTGCTGCCCTGGTTTGCTGGTTAGCTGCAGAGTTCCGCCGGGGGTGGCTTACCTTGCCGTGTCTTTATCGCGGTGTGCTGGGTTGGGCGCAGGGAGTGGTCCGGTCGTCGAGATTGATGACGGGGCAGATGTCATCGCGTTGCAGATAAAAAGGGCGTGCCCCCCTCTAGCCTTCTCTGGGCTGCCACTGTAATTCGTTTCCACCACCGCTACTGGAGCGTTTTTACCTCTGCCAAATCTTTCTTTGTTGTTGTAAATATCGTATCGATTTGCCATCCTCTTTTCTTTCACTGCTGGCTCTCGACTTAAACAGTCAGTCGGGTTTATGGGCGTTAATCGAGTATCTCGGACTACAGCCATAACGTTCTTGCGAGCTGTCGATAACCGAGTTTATGTTCGGTTTCGTTTCTGAAAGAGTAATGCACCTACGTAAGTTAATGATACGTGCTTTCCTACGCGCGCAGGTTTTTCAAATTAACGTTGAATTGCTATGGCAGGGTCAAGAATCGAATTAATATAAAAATGTCACTGTTACTAATCAATTTTTAATTCATACTTTCTTTATATTTTGTTGCGCAGGAATTTTAATACTCTTATAAATGTGTGGATTATTGAAAAAAATATTGCGTTAAATTAAATTGTGCCCGCTTTGAATACAGAGTGTTAAAACAAATGCGCATATCTCTGCAGAGAAAAGCTTACCGAGTCGTGCATTCACCACTGCTGGCGTGTATGCTGTTACAACTGATGTAAATGTTTTCAGAGAGTATAAAAACTATTTTGTAAACACTTCACGGTGATGGAGAACACATGCAGGGTGTTTATAGTGTGAACTGTGTACAGTGAGGCAGTCTCCCGGGTTGAATGTCACGTCCGCTTGTGTTGGCCATGCTACGTGAAATTTATACGTCGTTAGCTGCACCTTTACACTTTGCAAATACTTCGGTGGCTTCGTCTTCAGACACGCCACATTTATAGTTATGTATTTGTTCACTTGCATTGTGACCAGCGACATACTTTTCGTTATGCTGTGTACACTGTAAATAAAAATTGAGGTACATTTACTCTACATGCAATGAAAGTTAATTACCTCTACAATTTAGGGAATATTACTCAACTGGTAATGTAATTTGTCATTACATATTGGCGCAAACCCTCTAGGACAATTTGACATAACGCGCGAGCGAAACTTAAAAGAGTGATTTGTGTGGCGAATACACTACCTCACGGAAATTGCCACACATATTCGGAAATCGCATTTGCCTCTCAATGTTGGGGAATATTACGATACATGTGACGAGTAACATTACTAACTTTTTTTGCTTAGGTTTTGCTAGAAATTGTTATCAAGTGTTGGTTTTGAGGAATATCTTCGCCTAGCGCTTAAAAAAAATGTATAATTTTCCACGCGAAACTTTTAAATATGAAACTATGTTTTTAAAAACACAGCAAACCTGTTAGTGTAAGTTTTTCTGGAGTCTATCAAAATCGCTTACAACTACTTTGTCAGACTGCTGTACAATATATGGATAAATATGCCGTCCACTAATTAAAAACATAATTACCAATCTCCTCAAAAGTGTTAATGACCTTTTCATGTTGCTGTAGTAGAGAAAATATTAACCGTAATCGTAAAACAATCGTAGAAATCTGAACTGGGCTTTACAGTATATACAAATAAAATAACCGGGTCATCGCTTAATGTCCCGTTGAAAAACACGTTCTACGAAAGCACTGCACGCTAGTTTAGTCCATATCTAGTGGCGGGATGAGCGTGTTTGACGGAAGTGTTATATTCGACTTCTCTCCTTCCCCATTTCCGCGCCACCAACTCGATTAACACTTAAAAAATAATTATTTCGGAAACATTGCTCTCCGATTTAGTATTTCTACTCGTGAAGGCTGTATTCTTAACGTACGAGTGCCGCCAGTTAGCTATCGCTCAATTGCCTCCAGCTCAGAAGAAAGCATCGAGCGAGGACTGACTTTAATACTGGTGTGTTTACGTCTTTTGTATCGTGCATTCGTTAATAGAGAAGCATTTAGTGTAGCTAGATGAGTATACTTTTGTCAGTACTGTAAGTCTTCCATGATGATGATCTGCAACTTGCACTTCAATAATTGGAAGTTTCACAGATATTGTAGACACGGTGTGAAGTGAACCTTCGTTTAGACTGTACCGGTAATACAACTCAACTATTTCTTATCTGAATATGTGTGATTGTAACACGTAGAATAAACATGTGAACAGGGCTATATCTACGCGTAGTTAGTCGAATGGTGTTACTTTAATGCGACGTCCTGTACTGTTAAATGTATCACATGTTCGCAGTAACGCAGACGACAGTGGCGAAGATAGCTGTCTCAGGGAGTTCAATTTTTTGGACGATGTGTTACGTGCGTGGGCGTTAGACTGTAAACCGAGAATATTGGGATAGGACATTATGGTGGAGAGTGACAACGTAATCGGAGGACTGCTTAGAGTGATAGGAACAGACGTTATGATCTTTGAAAAGAATTGTGCAATGGGAGTACATGGCTGAATTTAGTTTCTTAGACATACTTCATGGCGATATAGATGTCTGTAAGAGAAAACTAAAGGTAATAGAACGACGTAAAAAATAAGCAGATGTTTTAGTCAACAGGGTACATAGACAACAAAGAATTCCATAATGGACCCCTCTAGTGAATTTCAATGAGAACATCCGCACTACGTGCATAAAAAAAGAAATCGACGTGTGTTGGAAATTTTAAATTTGAAGTCTATGAGGTAACTACAGGCACTTAAAGTTCGCGCTTTGAAAATGCCCGCGGAAACGTGCAGTGACGTCACAAGCCATAGTACACACGGAGCCTTGGCACTGTTGCACGCCGGCTGAATGCCAGACTACGCTTGGTCAATAAAAAAAATTTTAATACTGTTACGATGATTCGTTAGGTTATACGTATGTAGTTAATCATAAAATATAACAAATGTTATATTTCAAATGTATTCGATTCGGAAGTTTTATAAAAGTTTAGTGTTACGCACATTGATATATCGCACAGTATCAGAGCAATATTCGGGCACTGTAATATGCAATATAAATAAACCGAGTTATTAACGCAAACCATTACTAAATGTAATTATTTTAATACCCATATATTTACTTTGCCATAGAACCACACCAAGTGTCGGCCACGATGGTGCAATGGTTACTCTATGGGCTGATATTGGAAAACTTAAGTGAGTTCAATAATCTTTCGGGTTAGTATAATATTGTGTCTCAGATTTTGCATGGAACCGTCGATTCTTTATCCAAATTTAATATCGTGTATAATCAATAGTATTTTGTATTTCATTACGAATGTTAGGTTCATATGCAATACATAAATTTATACAGCAAAGAATACTTCTGGGCTATTGTATGGTTTTGGTTTAGCGTACTGCAAAAAAAGTTATTTATGTTGTATATCAGTATAACATATGCCTACTGCAGTACTATTTACCACTAATGACGTATTCATTACGTAATATGTGAAGTAACGAGTGATTGAACACGCACAAAATAAACACATTTAGCCTAAATGCAAGTTTAACCATACATGCCCTCTTATTTTAATGTAGGTACACTACCCTACTAGATCACTTAAAAAGTCACTTTCGCGATTCGCATTCAATTAAAATCACCGTTTCTTCCGCGCAAATATGCCATTTCAGACATCGTATTAATATGGTTACGAAAATGGAAAATGATGGTTTAAAAAAATTAATAAAACATCTATCATACACTTGTAAAACTATCTATCTAATAGTATTATATAAAAATACATGAAATACATGGGTTTTGAACCCGGATTCTTAAAAACAGTAGCCAAGTACCGTAACCAATACGCTACACTTTACCGGTTTGACAATGATAAGCAACATTTATTATTGAAATCTAACAGTTTTGCAACAGAAGTTCCCGCGATATTGCTTCCAAACAAGTGAACCTCAGTAACGCCATCTTCACCACGATAAACTTCAACCACTGCACAGCAGCGCGCTAGCGGCAATATAAATTAGTAGTCAACAAGGGGGTAATGTTTTCAGAGAAGTGTCTATACCTGTTCTTCTAAGGATGTGCTTTTGTGGCTGCAATTAAACAATGCACGGCAGCCACGCCAGCGAAAGGAAATTTGATAAGGTGTGATGGTCGAACTCGCCGTTTCACCTTGCTCGCGCAAAATGCCGATGCGATTGTAGTAGCGAGTAAAGTAGCCCTCTGATGTAGGGATGGTTTTTAGGGAGGGGGAAGTTGGAGCTGCGTGTGGGCGGACCGCATGATGAATGACGGGATCGCGTGCTGAATGCGTGCCGCAGCAGGGCGGGCATCAGCTTCAGCCTTTTAAGAAAACTTGTCGTTACGAGCGCTGGGGAGCAGCGCCACCTGTTCAATGTGTCTTAAGGCCTAGTATTTTTTTTTTTAGCTATTTAAATTTTTTACGTCTAAACGAGAGCAGATATGGAAAATCTGTTTGGTAGTTTTGTTTAAAATCGTCTTCTCCATAGTGGCTGTTTTTTTTTGCAAGGTAGTGTACTATGGTTTTATCTAATTTAACTATGCATTTAACAGAATTCTGGTTATTGACTTTTTAGTCGAAGCTATATAATTTCTTGTTATGAAAAGGGGAAAAAAAACTTCAATTGCAAATACCACTGTTGTTCGCTGCGCCTTTCCCTCGTTGCATTGCCTAAATATCTTCGCTGTCTTCCACGTATCAGCTAAACGCGTAACAAATGCCGCCGACATGGCTGATGCTTGTTATTTATACTAGATGCCCGCAGCAGTTCTTCATAGTGCAGGACCTGCTTCCGTGCCTACCTTGAAGCGCTGCACTCAAGATCAGGTAGCGGTATTGGTCAAGGGCGCCCATCCTATATATACAGGCGGAGGCAAGGTGGTTAAATAAATGATGTAACATCTTCGTCAATGAGTAGAACTAGATAGTATGAGGATATTGCAAACGACTCAATGATGTGTACACATGTACGATACGAAATTTGAATTTTTTTAAAAATTGTTTTGTTTTTCACTTACGTTATATAATTTTACTTTTAGCCAGAACATGTAAATATAATTGACCAACCTTAATTGGTTTTTTCGGGGAAATACGTGTTCATTATTAAAACTGAAACAAGCTTTCATATTTCATAAGTTATTCACAGAAAATAAGCACTTGTCTAACATAAATCTCAGTTTCTCCTAACTGTTAAACGAAAATGGAAATCTAACATTGATCAGAAAGGAACAGATGCACGTTCCTCTTGTTGGCAGCAAACTTGTTAAACACTTTTCTTCTAGGTCCATGATTTTCACATTTTCTCTGTTGACACTCAAGACAGATTGAAAAACAATCTTCCTTCATTGTAGGTAGTAGCCATATCTTCACAACGTAGAGTGCTAAATGACCGTTTTACTGTGCATGTTCGTGGTATAGAGATGAATTATTCAATAAAATAAATTTTATATGTGCCCGAATCAAATTAAATTTTGCCAGTAAGTAGCAACAATTATGACTTTGTAATTTCCATCCAGTATATGTTATCTTCAATACTTTTCTTCCATTAAAGGACACTACAGATCAGCAGGTGTTCTGGCTCTTGCAATGTGCCACAACCACAGACGTCATCGTTGTTAAGTATATTCCATTTCTTGAGATTGGTGTTAGTGTGAAACTCCCGTTCTCAATATGTTCAATGATTTTCCTATTCCCTACAAGTTATGACCAGTTGCCACTTCCTCTGAGAAAGAGACGATAGGTAAATTATTGCCGCATTCGCAGTAGTGTTTGACAGTCGCTGCATATAATGTTTTTGATATTTGCAAGGATTTTTCATTTTTATATTTTATTTTTGCTGAGCAGGCAGTATAGGTGACTCATGTTTTTGCAAAAGGATGACATAAAATGAAGGATAAGGTAAATTTCCATGAACCGTGTGTAATCTATGGAATATAACTTAATATTTTTTTTTATTAATAAGGTGCCAGTATTGTTAAGTACAATGTAATAGTCGTGAGAAATGCAAGTGCGTAATCTTAAAAGTTGAACAAAGTTAACTTTATATACAGAACATTTTTAAGCCGTCCGCCTACCCCACGCTTAAAATGCGTTTTAGTGTGTTCGTAAACTGGTTTTTTTCTACGAAAGTATTCCACGTGTGCTCAGTGTGCCAACGTACTAAAAGAAAACTAACTTCATACAAGGTCGGAGCCGCATTGTTAAGACACCATGCTCATTGAAAACACTCTTTTCTAAGCCCTCCAACATAGTTCAAACCGGCCTTTTGATACTGCCGTACTTCAAACTGTACTAACAGGATGTACGTGAAACTTGGATTGCTACCTGCATTGATTAACACACTTTCCACCAATAAAATAATATGGTCACCGCTTAGTGTCCCATAGTAAAAACAGTTCGGCGGGAAGCTTGCATGCTAGTTCAGCGTTTGGATCGTAGATGCGATGTGACAATCTCACCCTTGTGTCTCCGTCGTTCCTGAACTGCGGCGGTAGTCTCTCGTGCGCAGCCAGGCACTATATTGTAACAGTATCAAAGGAAAACCATTACTGTCCTAACATTAAAAAAAAAAAAAAAAAAACCCTCTTTGTAACTTTTACATAAAGTAAAAAATAAATTTATGAGTTTTAAAGGCGTGCAGACGGAAAAATGCTTGAAAACGAAGACTGATGAGTGTGTTTGTAGCCATGGGCGAGCCAGTCGCTCAATGTGCACATTTTTAGCCTTAAACGTGGCAGTTTTTTTAAATACAATTGTGTGCCATATTGAAGTGCGTAATTCATCTTGAAATTTAACTAACAAATTTATTGGTGCAAAGCTATTGCGTGTAATTTTCGTATCCACAGTGTTACTTTTGCGGTTTGCATCCAATGGCCACTATTAAAAGATGAAATGGTGTTAGTAACTGCCTTACAATATTTTTTTGCCTTTTGTATATTTTATAAGTCAATGTTTTATACTCAAGATGTGCGCTGTAGCACTATTTTCTGAGATTCGCATTCTTTAAATTTTCCGCGAAGTCCCGGAAAATGGCCTGTTTCAGACGAAACCACGTTCCACATCTCCGGACTTTATTCACAGTAACATCCTCGCAGCGTTCAACACATTTTGATATAGCTGTAAGTTAAACTTTTGGTGTCGCTTAGTGCTTAGTAGCGTGACAGGATGATTTTTCGTCGCATTTAATGGGAGTTATTTACCTGGATATCCTAGAACCAAGGATTTCATTGATCGCATGTGCATAATACCGGTCAATGCTATTTCTTCTCTTAGCGCTGGAGTAAATTAATTGGAAAGAGTTGTTGTTCAAATGATGATCCGTATACGGGAAGAATTCCGCTATTTTATCAGTAATTGCAAGAATTGTTTTTCTTAAAAGATAAAGCGAAATAAATGTTCGTATTAAGTCCCATACTGTGCCAAATAGCAGGACAATACCTGTAGGAAGTGGTTGTCCTAGCCAAATGACACAAGTGTTTTTCCCGTTGTAAAGATGACAATCTGTGTTGCGATATATTAATTAAATTCATTTTTTTCCCCGCCGTTCAGTTAGAAAAAAATTGAATGAAGGAATACTTAAGAGGGCGTGGTACATAATCCAGCGCTAAAAGCATTAACCTATAACTGTAGGTTTCTTGAAGCCAATTTGCGAAAATTAAACAATAGCAATCCTAGACAACAGTTTTAGCCAACGTTTTGAACAAAATTGTTTCCAGTGTTACGAACTGAGGCACATGACGCCGGAACCTTGTGCATTTAACTGCAGCGCAAGAGATCACGCGTAACGAATTAGTAATTGTAGATATATATTTATTCATATAGTTGGCAAATTCAATTATCTAGAATTGTCATTGAATGTTTTATTCAAATTGGCTTCGAAAAAAGTTTAGAAATCAATTGATGCTTCCAGCGTTTATCGATCTACCACGCACTCTGAGCCTACGCTGATTATCCATCGTCGAATATCTCATGAATGCAATTGCAGCCACAGATTTTGTTGTCATGTTGCCCACGTCTCTTTAATAGGCACACAGTTCAACAATGTCAGTTTTCTCCTTGCACGTATGATATTTATAAAACACACGCGGTACGCGATGCACGTACGTACATACTTGTTGGTAGGCCCGTATTGGCTACCTCACCTCGCAGCTGAGGTCGACATGGCAGCAATGGGCGAAATGTTGTCGTGTACGCCAGCAGGCTGCCGTAACGTGATTGGTGCTCTCGAGTTAGTGAGCACTTCGACTACTTCCGCACGCTTTCCGACCGCAGACTTCTTCACGACGTAATAATGCATTCATTTGTGGAAATTACTTTGGCATGAACTCGTTCTCGTTCGCTCGGTCAAGGCTGTTGCAAGCTCATTGCCGAGGTAGTTCGCCCAGCGTCGTCACAGTTATTGTTTGACAGCAAGAATACTAAGGCCGTGATTACAATGACTTCACGTTCAAGTCAGTGTACTGGCTTGCAGTCTTCGCGCCATCTAGCCTCTTGCGAGACATTCAGTGGTTACCCTGTAATATTATGACGCCATGTTCAGGTAAAGGTGTGCAGTTCACGCATATTTTTCTTTTAATGCTCATCAAATATAATCATTCCTAAAGATGATCGCCGTTTTCAGTTATATACACGTGTGCGACGTTCTTTGCGATGTTATTCCTAAGAAGACATTACTCACGCAAAGGGAGGTTCGGGATAAAGCGAGCACTCAAATAAGCCCTGCCCAAGTTTTATTTTCTGCCAATTCGTATCTTTCCGCGCGTAACGGTTGACGATGGGAAATATCTTACCTATTCGGACACGTCAGTTAATGTTTGCGCGTGTAAGATAAAATGTGCATCAGTATAAATCTCTACAGTTTGATAAAAGAAAGTTTAATAATTACATAAAATGCAACTAATAAGTCTGATTTTGTTTCAGTATTGTTGAATTTAATTAGGAAAATATACGGAACTATATTGGGTATTTTCGCTGCCAACCATACAAGCAGCAAGGGGACTTCAGTCTATGTTGAATTATGTGCAGTAACGGCTGGTGATATTTTTTCAGAGGTTAAATTTTTAGTGTTCACTTTACCCAAACGACCTATACGTTAGTTTTCGAATAAACTTGTGTGGGTCGAAGTTCTGCATATCGCTAGTCAGGCGGCCCGAAATATCCTGTTACGTTGACGTAGTTTTGTTTAAGGGAGCGTTAGGCAGAATAATTTGTTTTAATACTTTTTTTACATTTGTAAAAATTATAGTTTGTTTTGTAGACATGCATGGTGACTATTTTTTACCGTTGTGGGAATTTTCTAGCCTTCAAAATTTTCTTTATTTTGGCACGTTAGTCCAAATTTGCATAAAACTGTTTAACACCTTAAGGGTAAATCGACTTAACTGTATAGTTAACACTGAATAATTATGTTGTAAGCTGCAAGCTCTTATTTGTAAAATCAAGAATTATAATGTATTTTTGTATTTAAAAAAAAATGCTGAAATAAATGTTTAAATCAAGAATTTCCTCATATATTTTTTGTTTGTTTATATAGGCGACCTTGTAGTATACATCTCGTTATTGCCAAGTAGGAAATGAGTAAATAAAATAGCTTCATTCTTTCAGACTGGTTGTCTGAACAGTACATGTATTGAAGATCTCATTTAGGTTATGGACCTTCCTTTTTCAAAGTATATAAGAAATAAATCGTGTGTCTCTGTGATAGGACTTTGATTTTATTAACGTTTCGTGATCAGTATCTATTTTACGATGTCAATGCGAAAGTAGTTTTTAGTTGGGTTCCGCATTATATCTCAATACATTACAGGTTCTTTTGATACCCGCCATTCTTATGTATGCCGTGATTAACATTTACATTATTATCGAATTGCAATGTGTAAATAGTTAATTTTTCCTTGTTAGTTTAAAAACATACTCTTATGCATGCCCTGCCCGGAAATATAATACTTATGTCAGCTCGGATAGAAAGCAGCATATAATATCATCGGGTCGGTGCAATATTCTCTGCGTGTGTAAGTCCGCTCAGGTGGCCATATGAGGCGCGCTACAGGAGCATTCCTCGGAGGCGGCCGACCTTGTCCAAGGTCACCGCCACTGCCGACTGGGTGTCCTCCACACATTGCGTCACGGGCTGGCTGCAATTGGTAGAGGGAATATCTGTTTAAAACACCGGTATTAATTTGGTAGCTGTGGCGCTGCCCCTCTACAAACTATTCCTTTATAACTTTATTGCGGCGCAGGCAGTTGTCGATGTGATAAAGAAAGAAGCAATATCGTGCAAAGTTTTATTAAAATATTTTTGTATTTAGTGTTAGTGTTTGACATTGCCTTCACCACTCCCTTCCCCCTCCCACCAAAACCTGGTTCGTTCGAATTACTGTGGCGTTTATCGCAATACATGCAGGATCATCGGTCGTAAGTCACATGTATTCAGAGTCTTCGGCGTCTCTTTAAGGGTGTTCAGGTGCGATAAATTCATAATTTTATATTAGTATGAAATCACGTTAGTTTTGTAGACGACACTTTTAGTATAGTTACTACGAAACAATTTTTGCTCTCATTTCGCATAACAGTGCATCGAAGTCAAAATTTGCATGTTACATTGCCATGCAAATAAAAAACCTCTCTTAACTTAAAACGATATACTCCACACTGAAGTAACATGCCACGGGCTATGTAACTAAGAATTTAAAAAACCTCCCAGTAAACTCTTTGTGTATTTTAAATAATAGCTGAATTTTAAACTTTTTTCTTGTACTTTGCGATTTTTCAAAATATTGGAAATATTACGTTTGGACTTCTAAATGCTTTGTTGCGTAGCTCATGAAATGTTAGTTAACCTTGAATTATTTCACTTAAGTCGGTCAGTTTGTTTTTACTATTTGCATGGCAGCGTAGCATGCAAATTTTCTCCTTGACCCACAGTTATGAGAACTATGAGAGGTAAAATTGTTTCGTAAGGGGAAACTGTACTCACAAGTATCATCCACAAAACTATAAATATTTCATAAATATTGTTTTTTTATCGCACTTGAACACCCTTTAGAGGAGTCTTCGCCGTTGTCGAATTTCCACCGTTGACGCGTGGCAACAGCGTATCGATAAGAGCCAGTATCTTGCACTTGACGAGAAGCATATCGCCTCTATTTGCAGAGCTCCAACCTGGCGCGCAAGGTATTCCATGTAGTCTTTTTTCTACAGGACTTTTAAGTCGATGACTACACCGTTTTATTTTTGTATAGTATTAAGTAAAGACCAACGTATGCCTCTCGCTTTGCACTCTAAGAATTCAGGTAATATTTTCGGAGTTTGAGCAGTTAATTAAAAAAAAAAAAAAAACCTATTTTTAGCCATTTTGAAAGGCCCGAAAATCATGTTTCTAACAAGCGTGCTGAATTTTAGAAAACAGAAACATAGGATTCAAGTTTGTGTTATTTTCGCAGATAAACATAATATGAGTAAGTTAAGCGGTTTTGCGTAAAAAAGAATACACATGACACGTGGCAATGCAGTCCATGTGCAAGATAAGGACTTCTCGTTAGTCCCTGCGTTCTCTCAGTTGATTGTGGGTATCATACTTATAGTTTCGTATCTGATATATATATATATATATATATATATATATATATATATATATATATATATATATATATATATATTAATCGAGAAATGAAGTGAAAGTAGGTTAGCAACAGAGTTTACTCCAGCAAATAATGTTCATCACTTACACGTCGTTACATTTTCTTGCATCTGACTGACACGAAACAGTTTAGGTGTTAATAATTATTAATATGGGTACACTGTAAGTTAGCATATAATTTTAAATCATAGCTGCACATATTTATTTCTCTAATATTTTGTATGGTTGGGGCTGTATCGATAGTAATTTTTGTAACTGGGGGGGGGGGGTATAAAAGATCTCTGTTTATATGAATAAATTATGTGTGTAGAGAGTGGAGCAATGTATACTTACACAATAAGTGCTGATGTTCTGAAGTTGTCTTGAGGCCACGGCCTTGAGAATCATTCATTATCTTGTTGGCAGCGTTGCACGCAGGTGACGGGCAAGGGGGCGTGGTCACTCTTCCGGCAATTAGGGCGGCGAGGGGCTACGCCCATGCCTGCCGCGCTTCTCGGGTTACCGCCCCCGGCCACAGGGTAGTGTTTCATAGCTCTGCGCCATCGAGGCTGACAGTTGTTGATTTCGCTCGCTCTAGGCGCAGTCCTCTTTGCTAAGTTTCACCTGTTTTCTGTGGGCTACATGTGGAATAAAGTTGACGTTTGTTTACTGGCATATATTTGTACGTTACAGGCGCATAATTTGTAATGGCCTATAACATTGTGTATTGTAATATCTGCCAGTTTCCAGCAGTGAATAAATCACAAAAATATATTGTCTTCGAACCCTTTACATAAGCTTAACAATTTTTTTATTTACTGGTAGTTGCTGTACAAATACTTCTGCGAGGCTATTCGTTTATATATTGGTACAGAAACTTATCTTAACAGTTAATAAAGCCCTAAGTATTTTTGTAAGCGTCTCGTCACTCGTTAATCTGAATCCTTGATTTGGAATTACTGGAAGATGGTTCAAGAGGTATGTTGTGCAGAGTTAGCGACATGGTTTATGTTCGTGTTTCAAATACTCCCTGCTCGCTTTAATGCAGAGTTTTCTCTTATCAGATGTTCACTAAATTGTCGTCTCATTATCTGGTAGGATGTCTAGAGTTGGTGGCGATTTTTGCATCTCTGTGGAAGAGTGTGGGGTGGATTTGTCTTGAATGTAGTACTTAGGTGGGGAAGAATGATCCTCTTTAAATTCTTGCTCGCTTCTAATTAGAAAGTAGTTAGTAGTTTGGTTTTTACTGAAGTTCTTCTTGGATGTTGAGGGAAGGCTCATTCATTTTTTTTTCATCCATATGCACTCGTGTAGCAGATTATCCATTCATATCATTTTATCAACATGACATCACACGTGATAGGTTTCTAATTGCATTAATAGTAATTTATTTTAATATGATAATGTAGACCAGTGCAGGTATCAGTGTTTGATATGAGAGAAAATAAGAAGTAAACTTCTCATTGGTTCGAATTAAGTTCTTTAGATCTCATGCTACAGTAGTAACATGTAATGTCTTCAGTCCACAAGTAATGTTAACATGTGAACTATATATATACACACACGCAGAGACGTACACCTGTATTAATTTTAAGACTGGATAAAGAGGATAAAACAACAAACCACGTTGATCAACAAAAATAAAAATAACAAACTTAAATAGAACGTACAAGTAAAAACCCTTTTTTACATAAAAATAAATTAAAATAAGAATGCAATCACAATTTAATTTGTTTAGCTTCACACTTGATTTTGATTTTTTATTGAAATAGTTTATGGTTTCATATTTTTTGGGGGGGAGATATCATCCCTCCCTCCCTGGTTACACATCTACTATCAGTTGTAAGATAAATTAATAAAATATTGTAAGATTTTGTGACTTGCTTTTAGTTAGTAAGGCATTTTAATTAAGTTAAATCATAGTTATTTTGAATGCTCTCCTGTTTCCAGAATATTGTTGCTACAACTTTCCCTTGCCATTTAGTAACAGCACAATTTTAAACATTGTTTGAACCCACTCATTATAGTTACGGCCATTGGTTTGCATTTACTCTTCCTCCCCCCCCCCTTCCCCACAAGGGGAATTATTCTCCAAAATGGAACTGATCTGTTAAAATTGTCACATATATTTGTTGAAAATAGTTTACTATGTATCCTATTTTTTAAAGCAAAAAAAAAAATGTTCAAATTTCATCATTAGCGTTATAATTTTAATCACATGTGAAAAATACATGTCATAACACACTAGGTGCAAACAGAACGTATCAAGTATATATGTAATAAGTCCTGCTTGAATATTAGAACCAGTTGCCCAAGGGCAATGGAATGGAAGGTTCATAAAACTCTCAACTCTTACACACAACATGACACATCACCATGTAAGTTTGTTACATGTGTGCACTCTGCTGACTTACGCTACTACCTATTGACAGTTCAAATAACTGGTATCTTTGTAATTGAGAAGAATGCTGCTATTTTCTAAAAACAATATATTAGGCTTACGTAAATTTTTTTATAACATAGCAAAATAGACACCAATTCGTCTATTTTCAGCATTTTTAATGCCAAAAATACATTTTTTTTCTTTATAGCTGTCCAATTTTCAGTGTAAATCACTTTATCTCAGCAAGTCTGTTGTGCGTGTGCTGCCATAATATGCAAATTTTAATATTTAACATACTGTTGTGGAAATACTATCAAATAAACCTTAATAATTTTCAATTGGAGGATATCACTATGACTTTCAAAATAATACACTGTATCAAAACTTAATGCCAGTATGTTGAACTTGAAAATGAACATTGTGTTTGATGTTTCTCATTTAAAAATTTTTTGTCATGAGATTAATTGTATCCCTCAAGTACTAATGATAGTATTTTAGTCTTGATCTGTTCTTCAGTGGCACTACACCCTTTGATAGCTGATATCATTGTGAGATGTATTTAGCTGACCATAGCACCCAATATTATTCATTTTTTGTTAGTTTCTCCCATCACCTTAATGGCCCACTTAGCTACAGTCTGTGGGCCGTATTGACAAGCTCTATGATTTATCTGGGCTGTTCTTTGTGCTACTTATCACCTTGAATGTTATCTGTGGAAAAGGAGTCGGGATGTCAGATTAGTTTGTGGAATTTTGGCAGGTTGTTGTGTGTGTTATCCTCCTTCAACTTTTCTAGGGACAGCACAGAACACATTCACACTGAATATTGTGGACATATGCCTTGCAGTGCTATGTCGTTACAGAAAACAAATATCGAGGCAAGATAAACAGTAAAAGAAAAATAAGCAGTGTTTGGTTGTTGTAGTCTAAAAATACATTACAGAAAAAAAAAACAGAAAATTCAACAAAGGTTTTGCAAAATGATATTAATTATTAAGAAAAGGAAAAAAAAATCATTGTTGCAATGTGAAATGTTTCACTCTTATTATAGAACTACCTACTGATTGGTCACATCAATAATATGAGTGGGCTCTAGCCAGGTCATTAAATAAAGTTTTTTTATTTTCTTTCGTTCTTTTTCTCACTGATTAGAGATAACATAAAACACATGTTTTGTAAATGTATTTGCAACTGTCAATTTTATTGTCAGACCTGGCAACTTCAAGTGGGTAACAATGGTAGAAACACAGGAAGGCATCATGTGCAGTTTATAAATTGTTCTGTTTTCCATGTACCATTCCCTTAAGAACACCACAATAAAGGAAGCACAGGCAATTATACAGAGACAGACATGTTACTAGATGGGAACATTAACTTGACAAAACTGTATTCCATGTTAGGGAAGGGCTAGATAGATTTTCTCAGACAAACTTGTCCAGACATTTCATGTGCTAACGTCTGCTTCCGACTGAAGTTATTAGATTTAAATAATTTATTTTAACATATTTTGGTGATAAGAGTAATGGAAGTGAGTTAATTATTCTGCAAGCACAAACATTTTTTTAATATGAATTTTGTGAATAAGTAATTAAAGTAAAGAAATAAATACATAAACTGTGGAAATTATTAGATTAGCCAAGCAGCTCAGAAAGAAGGGATGGTTGCCAGGGCTTGGTAATGGTGATTTCACTCCTATCCCCCCCCCCCTCACAAAAAAAACACAATGTAACTCAATAATGTAATGGAGATCGTATAAATGTTGACTATTCAGATATGAGAATGACATTGGTACATTTGTTGGAAAAATATGTTAACTCTTTTGGAGGAATCACATCGTGTGTGTGTTCTTTGTGTGATTTGACCCCCCTCCCGGATGTTTACGCCCGCCTAAATCTCATCGCTGGATCCATGTGTCTATACATGCCATTTTATAATTGTGTGTGTGTGAGTGCAAGTGCACACACACAGACACACACTTCCAATTGGATACTACACGATGGTGGTACACGGGTTACCTCTCTTTTTCTGGTGGTTCTGTGTGATCCTTATATTCCTGTGATATATTAGACAGCATATATTTTTTAGCGTTGTGACTTGACATTTGTCATCACAAACAATTCTTCTGCAGCGTAATTTATATAAAGAGAGGACATCAGTTATCAACAATAATTGGGATCATAAATATCTGTCTACTCCTTCATGGTGACATTCTTATACCAGCGTATGTGTGTGTACATGCAGAAACTTTTCACTATTTTCAGAATTTGCGATAACATTCCACAGTTAACTATTTTAAATACATAAAACTGTAGTTTCTATTTTGTTTTGTTACCTGCACTTTTTTTTTAAATTCTTGATTTTTCTGGGTCACAAAGAGCAGAGCCTAAATTTATCATCACTAAAACAATTTATGAACACTACAACCAGGTTAAATATGGCAGCAATTTCACAAGTTATGGGCATAACATTCATAGTGCTTAGAGCTACCTGTTTGCTGTGAAAATATTTTCATGAATTCGTCAATTTTGACGAGGCAATTTAGTTGACTTTTTCGTTATTTTTCATGTTATTTCGTCATAAATTTAGCTAATTTTGTAAACTTATAAATATTTTGGAGGTATTAAATGTGTGCAAAGTATCGTACTTTTAAACATTGAAATAAAGTGATATTCTTTGCACAAACATGTTAATTTAGTGGTTTAAAATCCACCCATTTATTACATTTGATGGTTGGGTTCGGATTTTAAACACACCAATACTTATAAATGGAATGAGGGGTACAATTTTATAAAATAACAACGCAAGAATAACTTATCGGTATACATACCTTAAATTTGTTCATTCATGTATTGCCTCTAAATGTTCTATTTAAGACATAAAAATTTTACTCCCATTTTCACTATTTATTTGTTGCTGGAAAATTTATGCTGGATTATGTCATTCGTTCCCTGTACATATGTTATGCGATACGTGAAGAAAATTTACATTGTGTAATTTTCCCATATTCTCATTCTGGCAAAATATTCCATCACACCATTACAAACGTAAATTTTTTTGTTCGTAATTATTGTTGTTGTTTTAAAAGGTATAATATTAATTTTATCAGTATGAATTTCAAACAAAAATAAACTAGAGTTACGTTAAATCAGGAAACAAACACGCTGCGTTACTTGACCAAAACAACCCCCATTTTCATGTCACTTTTGATACTCTCAAAATTCATTTTCGGTCGAAAATTGATTTTCACGATTCGTATAATTCTTGAATCAAGACGTTAGTTACTACGGAACATGTCAAAAATCGTGCAATTCTTCTTAACTTCGCACATATTTGATAAAGTTCGCAATTTCAAACAGAAGTGCAAATTTTGCA
The DNA here is from genome assembly GCA_003012365.1 of Medauroidea extradentata. Classification (NCBI taxonomy): domain Eukaryota; kingdom Metazoa; phylum Arthropoda; class Insecta; order Phasmatodea; family Phasmatidae; genus Medauroidea; species Medauroidea extradentata. The sequence continues at coordinate 35,470 of PNEQ01003931.1, forward strand.
AAAAAAATTCATGCGTTGCAAAAAAACAGGTGCCTCTAGTAATGCTATTTGGTTTATCAGTGAGTCGTAAGATGGCATGTCTTAGGTCTGTGCTATTGTGTTAAATTTTAAGGAGTGTTATTTTCATGTTCTGCTCCTGAGAATTTTTAGGCTATTTAAGCATCTGGTTTAGTTTTTAAGTGTAATTGTGTATTTTTTTATGATTCTCGGGTTTTTGTTGCAGCAATTATTCCGCAGCCAGCAACAAGCAACTCAACTACTACAGCAGCAACAGTATTTGGCCACTCAACAACAGCAACAATTAGGTAAGAAATTGCTAGTTACATAATACATAGTTGGTAATTTTTCTGTAACTGTGATATTGTGCACTAGTTTGGTTGTTAAAAATGGTTTGTCATTCTTTCTCAGTCCATAGAAAATAATAAAAACTGATGATCATTGGTACTAATTCTAGATCTATAAATTATTTTTCTTCCTCTATTTCCTGAGAGCACTGAAATGAGTAGCCAGTAAATAACTTGTTTGGACTCTTAGTACTCTCGGCAACAAAACCGAGTAATTATGGTGCAGTTATCAGCTTAGACAATAGCAAGTTGCATTCCTGAAGAGTTCCATAATAGTGGATATTTTTTTGATTCTGACAGTTTAGTCGATGATAGAAGAAAGAAAATATTGATATCATTAATACTAGTCTGAAATGTATTTCACATGTAGTGCTGTCCACAAATAGTAGTAGCCAGGTTAAAATGTGAGACTGTTTTTCATAACGTCCCCACCATCTTGTATAAATTCTTCAGCTGAGCCTAGCGCACCTGTATTACAACAGTATTCTCAGCTGAAAGTTTAGCTCCCAACCCAGATTCAAAATACCAGCTCTTCTTTTAATGAGCTGCAGTTTAAGCAAATGAAAGATGCTGCCGGGGGAAAAAAAAACTGCACCTAAGTATGTTCATCAAAGTGGGTGGTGTGTGTTTTACATTATTAGTTCTAATAGTACACTTATTTTTAGACTTCAGCTACTAACGATGCATTTTTTTACTGTGTAAGATGGCTGGAAACTGTTTGGCTAAGTTTTACCAACATTAACAGCATTTATAACGGTGTCACATTTGAATAACATCTTTTAACAGTTGTAGAAAGTGTTTTTTTTTTTGTGAATTCAGCGTTTGTTTGCAATGAATAAGTCATTGGAACCAATCACAAAATTACAGTTACAAAGTGGGGTAGTGAATGGGATATATTTTGATTATGTTGGCAGAATTAATCAGGTTTTTATACATATTAATTGTATATTTTTTTGACTTGGATGTTAAAATTTTTCTGCAGCTCCTTTATTATGAATCAAGTGTGTAGATAAACAAATTGAGTGTAATTTGAGAGAACGTTTTGCTTGTTATGACATAACCCCTGATACAATACCAACATAATTAAAAAATTCTAAGCTTTTGAGTTATGTACAATATAATAAGCATATTATCTTAGTGTGGATTAGGCATGCGCTGAACCCAGAAAATATAACCTTAAGATAATGTACGTATGATGGAAAACAATAACCAAAATAAGTGTTCAAAACAGGTTATTTAATTATGTTTATTATTAAATTTCCTGACTTAACAAAACAAACAATACAACATGTAAAATAGTAATGATTTTACAAATTGATGCTTCATGGTAATATAAACATCTTACTTCAAACTGAAGGAGCCAGACTAAATATTTCAAGATATCTTATTTCACCCAAGTTTTGATGTAAGTCAAATGTAATTTTGGTTGGGCTGTAAGAGCTGTAAGAAGTTTATTTCACACTAGTTCAATACCTTTCTTAAATTGCTGTTGCGTAATTTTTCCAGGTCAGTTTTGCATGTGTGACAGGAGAGTAGTAGCAGTGTCATCCTTATTGAAAACATATTAAATGTTTAAAGCATGCTACAATTGAATTTATGCGAAGTGATAACAAGGTCCGAGGATTTATCCCTGAGGGACTTAAATCTTAGTTGTAACAAATTTTTCGTGGCTAGTATTTACTTTTGCCTTTGAATGGTTTTCTAGTTACCTTTCAAAACCATTGGCAGTAGTTACTTAACCACACACAATTTACCAGCTTTACTAACAGTTTCTCGTGGTTCTTAGAATGTTTTGGTAAAGTTAAGGAATTTAGCAAATGTCACTTTACCCTCTTCCATGTCTTTGTAAAAAAAAAGTGATATCTGATTATGCCACGTGTGTATTATGAAGTGGCTGTAATTCTGACTGTCTTATGTAGAGCAAATTTTTTTGTTGTTTATTTAATCAGACAACTGAAAATGGAATTTTAAACAAAATTTTTGACATCATAGCGGTAAGAGTTGAAAAGTGTGTGTTTGTTGTGTCTATGTGTGTGTGTGTGTCTGTGTGTATATAATCTACCCCCATGGGTGATGTTTTGGTATTGTTTACTGAAATAATTCAGTATTGTTCACGGAAAAAATTAAATTCTGCTGCCACTGTTAACAAATGTTCCTGCATAATATCAGATATGATCAGGCAATAACATAATTCAGGGGAAATATTCATAGCATTATTATTTTAGTTATAATAACTAAGCTGTAGATAATGACATCTTTAGAAAGTAAGTTTGTGTGTTGGGGATATTTAAGGGTACATTAAAATGATATTAGTGACAGTGATCCTAAAGATGATCATTAACGTGTTATACAAACAATGTATTCATTACTTTTCTAATGGCACAGTAACTGCAGCAATGTTTAGTCTAATTGAATTCCTTACATCGCTGTAGTGGGTTGTAGGTTGAAGTAGGTTGCAAAAATTAAACATTCATTTCTTAACTATAACCTTAGCAGCCATAATCCATGGACTCTTGTCTTTTTTATGGGCTTACAGTATTTTATGGGCACATGCTTAAGTAGTAGCTGATTGTTTACTCTCCACAAGATTCACTGTAGTAGTGTTTAATTTGTTTAAGTAGTCTAAAGTACGTATTGTAAATGAACAACAGTAATGTTGTAATGTGCAATTAGTATAGTGTAGATATGAGGGCATAAAACATACTCTTCCTGTAATTAACACCACCTTATTATGAAAACAAGTCTGTAAATTATTGTAATAATGAACTTCAGACTATCCTTTACTCATAGAGTTTAATAAAGGAAAAATTCCTACAACTTTGAATGCATATAACTTGTGTTTTTCGGATTATGTTTCATTTCCTTATATCCTAACAAACAAATGTCTAATTGAAAATTTTTCCATTCAACCTATACATTAGAGGCAAAACGGGTTTTCCCGTTATCCTGAAAGTTGACCGAAATGGAGTCTTTTCATTCTTCTCACACATTCAATTACAAGTTTGTTTAGTGTATATAAACTGTAATCGTGAGTTACTGTGTATTTCTTTACTATCTGTTTGGGTGAATCCAGCTGGGACATTTATATATTTTATTTCAATCCATAGTGTAGGTATGCTAGGTCATTAAAGACGGACTCTAATTTCTTGCTGTGATCCATGCTTGTAAATTTGCTGCATATAAGTTCCTTATAAATATTATAATCACGTGACAATTTCGGGCCAGATAGCGTTTCTTTGCTCTCTATAATTTTACTTGGAATGGCACCTATAGTCCACGGACTCTTGTGTCTTTTTTATTGGCTTGCAGTATTTGATAGGCGCATGCTTAAATTATAGTAACATTGTATTGTTCTTGAAATTCTAATTACAGTTATTTTTATTTGATGAATATTGTGTATTCAGTTTTTATGATGCTTTGGGTAGGACAGTTTTTAATATATCGGAGAAACTTTTCAAATTAAGTCATTAAATGTGTATAAATGTAAACAAGAAATGTCATAGCTATTTGATTACAAATTAAAAAATTATCTAACACATTTATTTAAATATTTGTGGTAAATCATTGTACATTCTGTCACGTTGGCCAAATTTGTAAAAAGAAACAGGAAAAGTTTTAGGGAGAAAATAAAAAAAAATGGAGGGTAGTGTCCTACCATAGACAGTTTTTGCGCACAAAGTTTAGTGGTGAATATCGCAACCAACTGTTAAATTGTTTTTTTTGTCAATGGCTTGGCAGTTATTTAATTGCATTAATTGCATATGTTTATATATAAAAATTTGCTTAAATATTTTCAGTATCCCCAATTTGCATTGCACTGATTTTTCCTGTACTTTACACATTTATTCGCACAATATTTGGCGACATACATATACCGATAGTCAAATGATCTTGTTAATCCCTCCCTCTCCTTTTTTTTTTACAGAAGATATGTATGGCGGCTGTGTCAAAGAGGGCCTGTATTTCAACTGTCAGATACAGATATTAAAGTAACATAGCAGGTAGATAGGGAAAGAAATAGGACTAAAATGCATTTTAGGGCTAAAATATCTCTAGTAAGAAAAGTAAATTGTATATTATAATGTTCTTAAAAATATTGCGCACTCAAAATACTCTGCAAGAAGAGTATAACATTTGGTTTTAAAATGTACATAACATAAGAGAACAGGGAAAGTGTAGTCAGGGTCACATAAACAGGTTTTATATAAGAAAAAAAGTCATTTTCAGATATTGTGTACCATATTAAGAAAAATATTAAGGAGAGACATACGCTCATACGCACAGATCTCTTACGCCTCTTACCTTTTGTATGTAGCCTAATTCGGGCATTCCTGCTCAATGAATGAAAACAACTGCTTGGCATAAATAATGCACGTAAACATTTAAATATTACAGAAGTTTTTGACTGAAAGCAAGTGTGCACATGCAGCTGTGCCCTTATACACTGGCTACTACTGTGTAGCACATTTGACAGCCTGAAAGACTGTTGTAAAAACACACGAAAACAAACCTGATCAACCAAGACTAACAATAGATGAAAGGTTTGATGAAACACTTCACAGAATCTAATTCTTATTAGCAGTTACCACTTGTTATTCAATGATGTTGAAACAGTATTGTATTGTAATTTACAGACAATATCTGTTGTGTGTGTGTATACATTCATGCACATGTGCACACATGCGCACACACACAATTAAAGTAAATATGTACAAAGATTATTGGTAATTTATACGCTTGGGCGTGCAACTAATTTATTTAAAATCCAACCAAACGTATTTCAGTTATGGTGGTTTTACAAAAGTGGTTATAAACAATAGTGTTGCTACTGTTTTAACACCTTAAAGTTTGTATGATTTCAGAGTTAGTGGATGCTATCTATTTTTTTATACATTAGAGGCACAGAAAAGAGAAAGGCAGTAAGTCAAATAACACGCGTCTGTCAAAACACCTCATTGCAGCTAGACGCGAAGTACTAAACTAGCGTGCAGTGTTTTCATACAGTGTGGACTAATGTGGATGCAATGAGTGTAGTTTAGCAAAGGCAATATTTTTCTCAATTAAGTCGCGTAGAGTGTAAGTTTTTAGAAGTAATAGAAATAATTGAAAGTTTAATTAGTTGGAAAACATGTACATAATAGTGAGTGGAATGTACATTTGTGTAGGTAGATGAACCTCTACATTCTCAGCAGCTGTACAATCATTTATTACTGAAACTGCTTTATACAATAAATCTTCTACTTTAGACAATACAAACATGTAACTACTTTACAGCCTTGCCACTGAGGCAAATTGCATAACATACCTCTGGTTGTTTCTTACCATGAAAGCTTAAATAATCTCAAGAACATATTGAACTCTGGACACAATCCTGGCTGCAGCACCACAAACAAAAGACTGTTTTCAAGGCCCCACAGATTGGTTATCAAACGACCACCCAACCTCCGAAATAAACTAGTCCGCCCTAAATTCCCACTAATTGAAACCTCCACCAAAATAGTTTACCCCAGAGGCTCCTACCCCTCTAACAGTTCTCGCTGTGGTTCCTGTCCCATTCACCAGTCATCTACCTACTTCAACAGCAGACTGACGTACCAAAAATATCGTATCCAAGGCAGTTACAACTGTGCTACAACATTCTGGACATACCAGCTCCAATGCAAACACTGTGATGCAGAGTACACACAGAGAATGAATGGCCACATAGCTGTGCGCAACATGTGCTCACAAGAAAAGCCAGTTGCAGCTCGCAGTCTCCAAGAACAAAGACCTTGATTCCTGCTACAGCACCAGAATTGTGAAATCCTTGTTATCTTCTTGCAATAGTTCAGAACTCAAATACTGGGAACTGGCCCGTCAACTTATCACAAAATCGAGACAACCTCCAGGCCTCAATATTAGATAACTCATCCCCCCCCCCCCAATCCATTGCAAGCCACACACCCTGACCTACATTACTGCCCCATTTTCTAAATTCCAGCCGTGTTTAGTTCGCCTCCTGGCCACACTAGGCTTACAGGTAACAGAGCACTCACTGCCGTTGGACTGCACACTGTATGCACATTAAATAAATAATGTGTGTGTGTGCGCGCATGCGTGCATGTGTGTGTGTGTGTATATATACATACCTTACATATGTAATATTATAATGAAGGGATATAAATGCAGTTGTAAACATAATGAAAAAAAAATTGATTAATCAAGGTTAAGTTATCTACAACCCCTATCATTAACGACACTTTTGTTAAGTTTCGAATTTGGTTTTGAAAAATAATTTCATTATGTACTCTTCACAGAGTACACGTTATTTTTCACTGAGATTGGATATAAAAATATTACATTTGCATTGAACATTGTGTGGGTTGTGTCTGAATTCACCCTCTCAAGGACTGGTTTCATGTCATAGAAAAGTGAATTGTGGGTGCGACAAAATATTACAGCCAAATTCACATGAAGGCTAATATTGTGCAATAGAATGTAGCCATTAGCCAATGGCTTAACTAGAGTATCATTCATTGGGAGTTTTGACCGTATGATTATTACCCAAGCCTTAGTATCATTTTATTTTCCAGAGCATAACTGGCCGAGAATAGTCAAGAGGTTTCAGAGATTCCCAACAAAAACTACTATTTAGGCAGTGCAATATAGCTGAACCATTGTATTTATTTACAACTGCATAATTTAGGTTATTGCAGCAAATGCAAAGTGTCAGTATTCAAACATGGCGTAAACATTAAGTATTTTTTAACCCAGTGTTGTATTCCTTTATTTACTTACCATAATTATTAACTACAGAAGTATCTTGAATACAAAGTAAACAATGCCGCACTGTGTATTAGTACCATATATCTTGCCTGATTTTGCATTATAACCAAAGAAATGGGTATGTAATGTTTAAAAATAACTTTAGTTTTATGTCAAGTACAAGAAATCAGATGTTCATAGGTAAATTCCTTTACATTTAACACATACACACCTGCAATAAGTCATAAACCATCTTCCACAGCTAAAGCGGGCCACAATCAGCTGTTTTGTTTTGGCCACACATTGGTAGTGCATAGAGTATAGCTTACGCTAGGTCTATTTGTATATATGTCGCTGGGGATAACTTAAGATGCCATCTTTGATTTTATAAATTTTATCCCTAGACACTAGAGAATAGTAGAGCTTCAAAAATGATGTGTAGGTACCGGAAATATCACATATATTGTAATATTTTCATTAATTGAATTTGTAAAACTGCAGAACTGATAATTTATTTAATATATTAACAAACAAACTGTGTTATCAGTTTATGTACAGCCAAGATGGTGTTAGGGTGTTCCGGTATAGATAAATGGCATCTTATATTTTTTTTGCACGTATTTGCTGTGTATACATTTCTCTATGGTCACAACCGCTTTGTGTAATTCTTGTGCCACGTGAGAAAATTTTACTGTAAACTGTTGATAGCATAATATATTATTCAATTAATTGTGTCTGAAGTTTGGATAGATTTCAAAGTTGATATTTCTGATGAAAAATATGCAATTACAGTGGGTTGTGAATCTCAAAAGGTGTATCTAAAAGTATGTCAAACATATATTTTGCAACACATAATGAAGACTGAAAACAAAATTTGATAAAACAGTATCAGAACCAAGAACCGAGAACAGAATCAAGGATATCGGATCCGAGAATCGGAACAGGCGAATAGTGGAACTATCCACCGCTAAATTTTTCCTATTAGAAAATTCGTATTGCCAGGTCTTATTCAATACAGATACTCCAAGTTGGTATAAACGGAAAAAGAAACTTCAGAGTTTTTTTAACATCAATTTGCAAGTGCTTAACGTGAGTCACTTTTTTCTTACACAGCGATCATAGAGTCTGTAGTCCAATTCCTGTCAGGCATGTTGTGCCATTTGAACGATTCTCTAACACCACTGCCTCTGTGATGTGAACACGAAGATCCTGAATCACAGGTGTGAGATCGTTGGAATATTGAGGGCAACGCAAGCATTCATTATTGGCAGGGCCAGCATGCCCAGTATGTTGGGTATTCACGGGTATGGTTCATGTCTGTCACCCTGCCAGGAATGGAGTGGTGCCCCATCCTGCTGAAAAATGAAGTCTTGGATGTCCTGTTCCAATTGTGAAAGAAGCTAAGTCTGTAACATATGCAGATACAAAATGTCTGCGATTGGGTTCTTTCATTACTGATTGTGCAGACACATGCAGGTTGGAGTTGTGTTGCTGTTACACATAACCCTTAGGATTCTCCATAGCCTAGACCCTGACATTGAGTTTGCTGCTTTGCCTGAGAGGTGAAAAGTGACTGTATCACTGAACACCAGTGATTCTGTGAAATCATTTCCATCGCAGTGTGCATGTCCTCACAGATACACAGTCACTTGACTTATCTTAAGTTTTCAGGGCCCGCTGCAATTGCAGATGGTAAGGATGGAACTGCAAACTTTTGTGCACAATATTCTACACAGTTGGCTGCAGAATTTCCAATTCTCTACTGGGTTTTGTTGTAGATTTTGGTGGGTTTTGCAAAATATTTCTCTTGAGTCCCACAGTTGGGTCACTTACTGACCGACAGCGGATTGACTTACGCTTGCACATTCATTTCCTTGCTTTAAAGTCCGTATTCTATTAATTAATTATTATTAATAATGTGATAACCGATTTGCAAATGTGAAAATCCAGCACACAATAAGTCTTGTAGTCTTCATTACAGACATTTTCTCCTATCGCTCTAGCGGTGAGTACGATAACTATATGACAGCTGTTCCGCCCGTTACAAAATAACTTCTGAAGTTTCTCTTTCTATTTATACAAAATTCATATCTTTGCTTTGTATGTGACCTTAGTAATGACTTTTTGTGATCAGGTAGATCATTTGTAATAACTTTGTATATACAGTATTTGTGTTTGTGTTTTTTAAATAATTTTTTGTGTTGTGAAATTGTTTATAGTTTTTGAAGTAAAGTTTTGTAGTTAATAAAAGAAGCCAGTTATGCTACCACAGGTCTGAATAAATAAACTACTGATAACGTGCAGAATACTGCTGAAATGCTAAAACTCATTTCCCAACCCAGCAGTATAATGGGCTAGTGTTGTACTTAAAAGTTGAACTTCCTGAAATAGTATATGACTAGTTCCAGCAATTTGTTAATATATTATTACACATTAACGACCTGTATTACGACCTCTAGTTAAATGTTTGGAATAGCTATCTTCTAGTTATGCTAACTAGTGGTTAAATCACTCCGCCTGTATTATGAAAGTTTCCATTCTTAAGTTATCTCCTAGATAACTTTACGAAAGTTCTGGTTTGGTATTTTAGGTGTTGGATATAAAAAGCACTTTTCTAGGACTATTGTAGTATGTTATATTGCTAGACTGACTATCATTGGTGTCATATGTAATGTTAACTTTTAACACATTCAACCCCAATTACCTTTTTAGCAACATTGTATGCTGGCCCAGCAATTTTATTACATTTCTGCCATATTTTACATCACAAAAGTAAAAAATTTATTTTGTCTAAACCAAAAAAGTTAGAAGCATGACAATTTTACAGCTTATAAAGTAGACTCTCTAATATTGTTTTAGGGTGTGATATCTTGTATCACACAAACCTGGGTGCAATGGAACACTACACTTTTTGCAAAACATCTGGTTTCTTTAACTTTACTGTTCTTCATGCATACTCTGCATCTTCTTGTGGGTTTTAGTTGCAGGGAAATGTAAGAGGACATGTTATTTCCTTTTTCCATCAAGTTGGTATGGAGGATCTTTAGCTGGGCCTCGTCTGGGAGGTGTAAACACTGCTGAGGAACATGAGAGACTGCTTGATGTTGAAGCTGGTGATGAACTTCAGTAATATCATCTTGTTGAACGAACTGCCTGGACACAGATTGCATGTACTGAAGGAATTTTTTTTTTGAGGGATTTGACTTGAAGAATAGCACAAATGAATTGAAAAGTGTACACTGCAGAATATGGAAAAACAAATTTTTAGGCCACTTGACAGTTTTTCTGATGAAGGGATAAAGTGCTAGATACTGATCAGCATTGTCCACACCATGCATGTATTTATTGTAATCTACAACACATTCTGGCTTCATTTTCTTGCATCCATACCTAATCACCACTTTTTTTCATTCTGTTGAATGCATTGTGGAGATCATATTTATTACTCTGTCACGCCATGCTGTCAGGAGGACAGGTTCTTCTCTTGTAAATGTCATTTCGCCTCTTTGAAGTGATGATGGCTGTAGTTTGAATTCTTTTGGTAGTCCTCTATTTTGTCCGTGCCACATGTGAGGTTTGTTATGCATGAAGATCCTTTGACAGTTTCATGCTGTTGTAATAATTGTCCATGTAAACTTGGTATCCCTGGTGTAAATATGGTTGTAGTAAATGTAGAACCGTTTCGTCAAATTTCATTCCACTTCCATCATAAATCAACAATTTACAAATATAACCTGATGATGATTCACACACCATTCTTACCATTATCCCACACTTCACTATTTTTCCAAGGTTATAAACCCTGAACCGCAATCTGCCTCTCCATGTCAACATTCCCTCTTCCAAAGCCAGCTGCTGTGATTGAGTGTAAAGATCAGCAAATTTGTCACACAGCATCTCTACAATAGGTTATATCTTGTAGAGAGCACTGGAATCATCTTGTTGTATACTGCTGTCATTGAAATGTAGAAATGCCAAAATTGCTTCAAAGTGATTACGAGACATTGTTTTAGAAAAAAATTGGTGTTCAAAAAATTGGATCATCAGCCCAATACGTTTTCAATGTAATTTTTTTATTATTCCTGTGATAAATGTGAGGCCTAGAAATTTCTTTATTTCTGGTACTGTCACAGGAATCCAATTCTGATATAATGAGAACATGGTGAATGGGCGTGGTGCTGCCCTGATAACTTGAGTCACGTAAAGGTTACTCTGATAACAATATGTTGAAAAAATTTTTTGGTAAAAAATAAATTTACAAATGACATGACATTATCACTATCCTGAACTTCAACATTCAGTCCCTCTTTTGCGGTAAATGGAAATTTAGGTGGGCGATAAAGTGGAGAGAAATCATGTATAGGTAACTCACATGTTTGTGGAATTGCACGAACGTGGGACTCGCCTTCTTCTGCCTCACTTGAATCGTTGTCAGATGGGATGTAATCATCATCAGTCTTCATAAACAACATCAGCAGCATCATCTTCAAGTAAACTCGTTCTGCGTTTATTTCCGAGTTTTTCACTTGCCTTACTAATTCTACTACTTCGCCGAATCATTATTACAGCGGAAAAACGTGCTCGGATGTGCACACTTGCCGATAAATTTGTAAACAAAAACGGGAAAATACTGACTGCTTGTACCATCTAGCGCGTGAACTATGAACTAGAGAATGTGTGTACTGTGTAGTACTACCACCTAGCGGTGTAAGTTTGAACTACGTTGTCAACAGACACACTCCAAGAGTTACTGTCACTATCCGACCTTGGTCGGATATGGGATTGTGAACCTACAAAATGCTATCCGACCATAGTCAGACACGGGAGTGAATGTGTTAACACCATTATATGCATGTCCTAAACACATTTTATTAAAGTGGTAACTTCAGCGAATAAATACCTGTTTCAGTATGTATAGAATATTGTGAGATAAGTATCACCTCCAGTTTCCTTGCTTGGAGAGGGTAATTTTTAATATCACATATTCCACAGACTTGTTTTGACTCCACATTACAATTTATTTAAGAATAATTCAGTTGCAATTCTCTTTATTTTCATAAGATGGGAAGGCTAAATAAACTTCTAGCTTAAAGTTTTTCGTGAGATTTTTGATGCATTGTTTCTTACCTGACATACTGTAATTTGCTGTCCATACATAGGCTAACCTACCTCAGTGAACAATGAACTTGCAAATCACCTAGGCCTAGTTAAATCAGTGGCTATGTATAGTCCTACGATTGCCATATGTATTCGAAACATATACAAAAGCACTGAGTAATTTATAACTGGCAATTTGATCTAAGACTATATTAAGTTATTACACAATAGGCTTACTCTCATACATACCATGTACACGAAGCAAATGTACGTGAAAATCACAAAACAATCACGTAAATTTACAGATAAATTTTATAAGTATTAGTCACCTATATCACTCACAAACATGGCTTGTTCAATATCTATTTCACAATACAGAAAAATAACCTCAAAACTGCATAAACAATCACCATTAAAACACAGGCAGATGTTTTACCTGGTCACCATTTCCGAAGCTCAACTAATGGATAAGTGTGTGGCTATCACATCAAGCAGTAGTTAACTTGACTAGTAGCTAAGGGTTACCGTTAGCATTATCCATGTGTCACAATATCTTTTTTTACTCTGACCGAGAAGGTGTATCTAGAGGTCATAATACAGGCCCTAAATGTCTAGGAACACGATACCTGACAGTAGCGCTGAATATATTTTACCTCGTGTAGATACATACTGTATATAATTTTGTCAAAATTATTGTTAAAAAAAAAACATTTCTTACCTATTAATACTTAATGTACTGATGTTAAATGGATTTCAGTTAGGATGGTCAGGTTTCATCATTTACATTGCCCTTTATACATTATTGTGCTGTCATCCCAACTTAGGTTCGTTGTACTATCTTGGAAGGATTTATCTAGTAACAAATGTTTTGTTGCAGGGTTGGCAGCTGCCCCTGCAGCTTTCACAAGCGCCCCATATGTCATCAATGCCCAGGAACCCTACCTTGTTGCAGGTAACTAAACCCTATGTATGGTCATCTTTCTCTCACCCCCCTTCCCCTTCCTCTTGATATCCCACGTCACTTTCTTTTTGCAGAGTAAAATTCTTATGCTCAAGGGTTACGTGCTGCACCCTTTACACAAAATGAAGGTTGTCTCTGCATGGCTGGTTTGGGTGCACTCGAGAACAGTTTCTTGCATGATGGTACACTTTTGGATACTGTCATTACATGTTGCTTGGATTACTAATCTAAATTCTCTCTTTTTGTACATATATACCTACATTTTAATATATATGTAAGTTATGTGAAGTAGTGCTTGTCAACGAAGTTCATCCTAATGTGGACGAGTGCTGTATTGCCATTGTTACGGATAGTTTCTTTAACGCTTTCATCACACATTTTGACTTAGCCAAACCAGCAGTATTTTTCTGTGAGTAGACTACTAATGCCACACGGAGTTATGTGTTTGTTTTGCCACAATGGTTGGACCTGATGTTATACAAATTCATCTATACTTAAATCATATTTTTTTAATATTAGTAGGTAAATGTTAGATATAACATTTGTGTTTGACTAGGTCCCACAGTCATCCCTCAGTACTATGGGATGGCACCATGGGGAATGTATCCTGCCAACATCATTCAGCAAGGAGCAGCAGCAGCCGCTGCGGCAGCCCAGCAAAGGAGACCGCTCACACCGTCCTCAGCTAGCGATATCTCCACTAGCACACAGAATATCACGCAAGTGAGTAGCTTCTGTTTCTTTTAACTCTTTGCAATTTTAGGGTCTTAACTTGATGTAATTTTTGTAATGACATTTTTGCTATTGAATTAAATAATTATTTTAGCCTTATAAAGGTGTTTTTTTTCCTAAACATGTCAACAGTTCAATAACACAAACCTATATTTCAGATTAAACAATGATATCAATGTTAAATAAATTAATTATGAGCAGTAGGAGTCTCGTTATAAAGCGAGAACTTTTCAAGTGGGGATACTTATTTTCTTTAGACAGATATTTTTTCATCACTTGTTATAAACATGTATATAGTCCGTTATACTCGAAGGCAAACATCGTGGCCACAATATTTCATGTGTGCTATAGGCACCGTACATGTCTTGATAATTTATCTTTACAAGATATAAAAATGTTTTCATAATTACGAATACATATTGTAGTCCTATCATGGTCATCACACCAAAGTGTGGTAATGTAGTTCATTCATCAGGTATGGGGCATTCCACCTTCTTCCACTGTAAAATAATAATTAAAAATAGTTTGAAATCTAACCAAAAAAATTAATTATTTTCACTGAAAGTTACTTTTTTGATATTAGAAATTCGTGCAATGGAAGAATCAAACAGGTCGCGGACAAACCAAAATGAATTGACTTACAATGCCAAAATCAAATTTTGTGTGATCATTTCCGGGAGAGAACCAGTCCAAATTACAAAACGATTTTAAGTCCGTATTCTGCCAGAAACTTTATACTTGATTACCGAGGCGCAACAAAATATATTTGACGTTTTACTCAATTAGGTTACCCAACCAAAATATGGTCCATCTGAACTTGTGCCTCACTACAACCATACTTTCCCCCTTCTCGTCATCTCTACAGTTGCACAAAAGTACGTCTTCCTACCTCGGCTGACATGAGTACCCTTATGGCGGACCTCAGTTAGCCGTCTCCCTACAGCGCCCACGCTGGCCACCCAATGCATCAAGCAAAAATAAAAATTTCCCAAACATGTTAAAAATAATTAACAATTACAACCTTTAAACTCATAAACATCACCTCTAAAATATTTCTTTCTAAAACATAATTATTACATCATAAATTTGAAAATAAAGTTTAATAATTTTATACAGCCTGTCTTTTAATTTGCCCACCCCGGCCTGCACAAAACATTTCTGTGTCCTTGTTGTAGACACAACTTGCAGATGTGCACGCACACACTAGTGAAAGGTAAAAGTGGAATATACGCATGAAATCTAAATTTATTTCTGCTCAGTTTCTGTTTTGATTATATGGAGGTGTAAACTTTCATTGTGATTTCATTATATAAGACTCATGTAATATGGCAACTGTTGATTTATTTTCACACATTTTACATTTGCACTTGATGATGCTTTTACAAGTGGCGGTTCAGTACCAAACATTAATAGAACAATTATCATCAAGGTCAGAAGCCCGGCGCTGCCATTTCCAATTTTGAAATAAAGAAATAAATAATGCCTGAAAGTTTAGTTATTTTCTGCCAACTTAAAACAATATCATAGCGTGAAACAAACATTAGCAGGACTAAAATCCCTAACGTCCTCTCCAGTGCTCCCAAGGCCAGCCCTGCTGTGCCCTAGCTACTTGCACGCGTCTCTCCTCCCCCACACTCTCTACACAACTGCTCTCGTATTCAACACTCTTTCCTCTGCTTGTCCTAGCGCTCGTGCCAGACTGGCACGCTCACAGCCAGAAAACTTCCCACTGACTAATCATGGCAGCAGACATAGTAGCAAAAAGCACACTTCAGTGGAGTGATACAATGCTGCAGATTTTCTGTAGTTTCTAGGATTTTCGTTTCTTGGCTACAGTAATACGGATGGTAGGTTAAAAACTACAGATTTAATGAATTTAATGGTTTTTGTTTGTTTACATAACGTTGCGGCAAAACACTGTGATGTTATTTGGCAATTCTATAGATTTGCTCGTGCGTGATGTTACGCTCGGGGAAAATAGGTCATAGAAACATGTTTGAATGGACTTTAATCTACAAACTTCTTCGCTGGGAAAACATTTTAAATGGGAAAACTGATTTTAAAACTTAAGTCGTTACCGTTGTGGGTGCAGTTTTCATTAAATTTTATTTCAGCCTCGCAAGGACAAATTAATGTACAGTGAAACCCATTATTTACACTTTTTAGGGGGACAGAGTGAACAAGTGTAAATAGTGGGAAAGTGTAAATATAAGGAAATCTCTTGAAACTCATTCTGTTTACCTTATTTATTGCTTTTGTTTACACATTGTTTAGAAAACTCTCTTCAGGTAAAATCAAAGTGATAGTATTCATGCAAACAATGCATTTATCATATTTTGTCACATAAAACTTGGTATAGTTTAAGTTACCAATATTGGAATAGAATATACTGCTTTGAGAAGATTCATGGTACGTGCACATACAATTTCAAGAGAACACCTTGAAATGTTAGATGATCTTATTTGTTTACAGTTTGGCTAACACTGTTCAGCATTTTACAGTTTTTCTGCATTGCTATCGTGAATTTAGGCATTTACAGTATGCACTTGGAAGGGTTTCAAAAGTTATTTACTCAGGTCATCAAATGTTTCCACAAACTCGTCACACTTCTCCGTGATCATCAATTTTTGTTTTATTAAAAATGCCTATTTTTTCTATTATATGTCCATTATATAACCATCTAAACACACTGTACTAAAATGGAAATGACTTTAAAGCACATCTTTTTACAATGTAACATTTTTAAACACGTTTTGCAAAGTTTAAATTATCGTTTGTGCAAACAAAGACAAACGAACGCACGTAAAGTGATTAATGTTGCCAACATGGGTACAGCGATCGATAGCGTTCCAGACAATTGATAGTGCTAGCGGCGGCAATTCTCTTGCAGTCGTCTTGAATTTATTATGCAGTGAGTGCAAGCATTACACGTGAACACGGTCAATCTGCTACGGTTTTGCACGTGATCACCGATGGCGGATTGTATTTTTTCTTGTTAAGCGCATGCATTGGCCATCCTGCGTGTACCTGCTCGCTAACGTCTGTGGAACGCTACATCTCACATCAGTTATCTATAGGGTTGTGCGAACATTCGTTATAATGAAACGATAACGAATAATCTGCACATTCATTTTCGGTTTCGGTAAGAAAATTATTTGGCGAAAGTCTAATGAAACAAAAATTCTCGACTTTCACGAATACTGAACTTGTTATCAAATGATAATTTAGTTTACTAAGAACTTCAGCTTTAAAATGTCTGCTGTAAACTTGTTTTTTAATTTCTGCTTAGCAGGAATATTTCACAACTAGTCTTACACCGTTATACCACTAATGTTACAACTCAATGTAGCTCCTAATGTGTGTCTCAGAGTTAAAATAATACACAATGAAACCATTAACACCATCATAAAACTCTCATTTAACATTCATTAAGGTCAAGCTCTCACAAAATTAGTTTTCATTTTCGTTTCGATTTCGTGAAATAAAGTGAAATATTTTTCATATTCGTTTCGCTAAACAAAAAGCCACATTCGCACAACCCTAGTTATCTATCTATGATGACAGTGCAAAAACGTAAACAAATGCGGTATTTTTCTTGCAGTTTCCTTTGTTTCCTTTCAACAGTAAATTCAAGATGGTAGCAAGAGAATTGCTGCCGCTAACACTATCGATTGTCTGGAATGCTATGGATTGCTGTACCCACGTTTGTAACGTTGATCTCATTTCGTGTTTGTAAATGTTACATTAGAAAAAGATGTGATTTAATGTCATTTCCATTTTAGTACAGTGTGTTTAGATGATTATATAATGGAAATATAACAGAAAAAATAGGCATTTTTGATAAAACAAAAATTGATGTCATGGAGAAGTGTGACGAGTTTGTGGAAACATTTGATGACCTGAGTAAATAACTTTTAAAACCCTTTCAAGTGCATACTGTAACTGCCTAAATTCACGATAGCATTGCAGAAAAATTGTAAAATGCTGAACAGTGTTATGTTAACCAAACAGTCAAAAAAATAAGATCTTTTAACTTTTCAAGGTGTTCTCTTGAATTGGTATGTGCACGTACCATGAATCTTCTCAAAGCAGTATATTCTATTCCAATATTGGTAACCTAAACTATACCAAGTTTTATGTGGCAAAATATGATAAATGCATTGTTTGCATGGATACTATCACTTTGATTTTACCTGAAGAGAGTTTTTAAAACAACGTGTAAACAAAGGTGCTAAATAAGGTAAACAGAATGAGTTTTAAGAGATTTCCCTTAATTTACAGTTTCCCACTATTCATACTTGTTCGCCCTGTCCCACTGAAAAGTGTAAATAAGGGGTTTCACTGTACATTAAATTGTGCTTGTGACTCAGAAATAAAATTTAGTAAAGACTGCACCTACAACGGTAATGACATAAGTTTTAAAATCAGTTTTCCCATTTAAAATGTTTTCCCAGCTAAGAAGTTTGTGGAGTAAAGTCCCTTTAAAAACGTCTTAACAGGGATTTACTGTATTGCATTTCACTTTCAAATTTTTTTGTTTGTATAGTAGTATATTTTTGTGTGAAAAAATGTCTGATCATTTCGAATGAAAAGCAACAAATAAAGGAAATATTTCAATGGGTGTCGGAAGAAGTTACTATGCCAACTTAAAACTGATGATTGTCCGGCATGTAGAAGGTTCCAACAACTGCAATGCAGCAAGAAAATTCAACATGTCAGGGGCAAATGTCCTGCGGTGGAGAAAATCAAAAGAAATGCTTTCGAACTGTAATACTTAAAGAAAGTCGTTTAGTAGACAGAAATGTGGATGCTTCACCATTGTCCATTATTGATGAAGTTGCAGTGTTTGTGAAAGCGTAGCTAAGCGACAGGAAACCACTTTTGAGAGAGATACTGAAACGAAAGGCTGTAGAAATTGCTCGCAGGCGTGGCATAATGACACATTTCAGAGGTCGCTATGGGTGGTGCACGCATGAGGCGGCGTCGTGGTTTCAGCCTACGCCGTAGTACTTCGCTATGCCGACGACTCCCTGCAGATTTCACAGAAAAACTTAGTGCATTTCAGAAACATGTTATTACATTAAGAAAAATACATGACTACCTCTTGAGTCCAATATGTAATGCTGATGAGACACCTGTCTACTTTGATATGTCTTCAAATTACACTGTAAACGAAAAAGGGGCCAAATCTGTCATCATGAAGTCATCAGGAAATGAGAAAACTCGTGTGATAGTAATGTTGGCAGTGTTGGCCGACGGAAGAAATTTGCCACCTTATTGTAATTCTTAAAAGGGAAACTATGCCAAAGGAGAAAGTGCTCCCAGGAATAATTGTAAGGTGTCAAGATCAAGGATGGATGTCGGGTGACTTAATGAAGGATTAGCCGAGGGTGGTTTGGGGTACAACACCAGGTGCTCTGTTGAAGAAACAAAGAGTGTTTGTTTTGTATTCGTTCAAAGGGCACCTGACCGGAGATGTAAAGAAAACAATTGAAAACATGAACACGATCCTAGTTGTTATACCAGGAGGTATGACATCGCAACTTCAAGTGCCATATGTAGTGGTTAATAAGCCATTTAAGAACAATTTAAAGTTATCATATTCCTAATGTCTCATTGTGGGAGAGCATACCCTCACTGGTTCAGGGTGACGCATGTGGCTTGTTTCGTCCACCGCTGCACTAGGAGTACTTGGTTACAAGTGTGAATTTCTAGAAGGTCTTTAGGTTAGAGAGCATGAGAGGTTGGTGTGATCCTTCTTGAGTACACTAGACCCCTGATTTTACGAATACTCACGGTTCCTCTCATCGCATTCGTAAAATCGCTACCTTCGTAAATTCAATAGCGGCTTATTTTGCCCCCCCCCCTCCCTCCTTAACAGAAAATTTTAAAATTGCATTTTTTTCTGCAAAGTGTCTCTAGGCCCCGACTTCCGTAGCGTTTTGCGGGAAATTAATTAACGTAATAATGTAAACATAAATTGATATCAGTAGCCAGACGTCACACTGTTGAGCGGTAGATATAACCGACCCTTGTCCCCAAAAAATGAGAAAATCGAGATTCCCGAGTGTCTTCTCTCGAGCGAATAGCCCGACTCCCGTAGCATTTAACGGAAAAATAAAGAAAGTGATAGTTTAAATATAAATTTATATCAATAGTCAGACGTCTTACGATCAAAAGAACACCGCTAAACAGTAGATATGACCAATCCTTTTCCTAGAAAAATGAGAAAATCGAGATTCCGTGTGTCTTCTCTCGAGCGAATAGACTGAATTCCGTGGCATTTAACGGAAAAATAACGCAAGTGATAGTTGAAATATAAATTTATATCAATAGGCAGACGTCTTACGATCAAAAAAACACCGCTAAATAATAGATATGATCGACCTTTGTCCTAAAAAAAAGAGAAAACCGAGCTGTCGAGTGCCTTCTCATGAGCGAATAGACCGATTTGCGTAATGCGTATCGTTTAATGGAAAAAAAGTAGGCGTTTAATGGAAAAAAAGTAGGCATTCCTTACTAGTAAAATGCCCCTGTAAATTATTCACCAAAGTAAGAAGGAATAGGCGGATGTATTTATTCATTGCGCAGTTTTATATAACTAACGTAAAAACATTCCCTCGACGTTGTTGATGAATTGTACGAGAACGTAGATACTATTAGCGTGCAGAGTGGACAGATAGCGCAACTGTACTAACGTTCACAAGATGGAAGATAGATAGCGGCACCGTAGCATATACCGACGTTGTTCCAAGAACGCCATTTTGTGACGTTCTTACCTAAAATATTCGAGAATTACATGTTTAAGTGATTGAAAATAATCACTTTCACAGTCAGTATACGCGGTAAAAATAAATTAGGAGTTCCGGGATTACGTAATACACGAACGTCTATTTATTTTCCAAGTTCGACTTACCCGGACACAAATGTTTCTACACTTCGAAAATAGGTAGCGCTATTATCGTGCTCATTTGTGAAACCCACGTTTTACGACACGCAGTAACACATTGTTTAAGCAAATTATGCGCCAAGTTAATTGTTTTAAGTACGTATGGTGTTAACGCAATAAAGAAAAATATCACGCTATTATTTATAGAGTTCGTGTAAAAAAGTAAACTCATTCGGTGCGAGACGAGAGAGATATAAGACATCGTGAAACAGCTTAGAAGGAGGCTGTACTATAGTTAAATAAGCAATATGCGCATGCGCTGGACCTTTGTGTTTATAGTACGACCTCAATATAGATCCTAATACGTCGTAGTTGACGGGACAGAGACAGGCCGGCGCCGGCCGGCTTGGCACAGGCGGCGCCGCCGCCGCCGCGCGGTTTTCAAACTGTCACTGCCACATTTTTTAACGGATTTTCGCTATTTTTGTTTTATTTTTAATATTGTGACTTACCAAGTAATAACTGCAACTCTACCATTCATATTTTAATGCAGTGAATTAGATACAGTATGTTTTATTCATCGTCAACATAATTCCTTACAATTTTTTTTCTCATATAATTTTGTTATTTTTTGAGGGTTCCTGAGATTGTATTCGTAGAATCGCTACCTTCGTTAAATCCAGGGTTCGTAAAATCGGGGGTCTAGTGTAGTTTGTAACAGAGCTATCCTTGATCCAGCGAGTGACTACTGGATGAGCTAACAAGGAAAAATCTTTAATTCGCTAGCGCAGGGCGTCATCTTTATATAAACAGAGGGTAAGGCAGATATCACTCGCCTTATTGGATATTAGGAGGTTGGTGCACAAGGTGATCTCATGAAAGGAGAAAGGCAAAGTACATAATTCAGTTTCACAGGGTGTTTATGTTCATGAACATAAGTTACAGTACTTGTCACAGCATGATTAATATAATACTGTCTTTGGTACAAGATATACAATCAGGGTTTGAGTCAATCACAATTTGATAACATACATTATTGCTCTGGGGTCTCAATATGAGATAGACAACAAGGGTACGAACTAAAGATATGACACATTGACAATGAACACACAAATTACCACAGGGCTTATTCTGATGTATACAATTTTACATTGCACTCTGGGCTGTTCAAATACTAGACAATAATTAAGGCCTACTTATGGCCAAGAATGTGTGGCGATATCTCTTTGAACCCGAGAGGTTACAATACTTAAAAGCCTTAGACATTAGGGCTCTGCAGCCATTGAAGATACTTGACTAACAACAAATTCTGGCTTGCTAGAAGTTATACTGCAATCTATCTGATTCCGGGGAAAGTTAACTACATTCCGTAACTTTCAATAGACTTTACTAGTCTGGGGAGTGCATGATAACACTTTATAACTGACAGTGCGCATGGAGACAAAGTTTTAGGCATCATGGCTTGAAGAGCTCATAGTTTAGGTTGCCATGCTAAGAAGGGTAAGTCTCAACTCATACATGAATGTGCATGCTTACTTACCAAGTCCTGGCTAGAATGAGTGTTTGAGGTAAAGGTGGGATCAGGTTTAGTTTCCTTTTTCAGGAAATAACCCAAGGTAGGTAGGTAAGTAGGTAGACGGGCTTAGGCTCCTTTCTTAGGAAGTGACCCTAGGGATGCAGGACGTTGGGCTTAGGCTTCCTTTTCAGGAAGCAACCCTTTCGTGGTAAGGAGGGGGAGTGCCAGGCTGGCCCGGCCCGACGGCCAAGCCCCCGATGACTGACTAGCTGGGCGCAGCGCCTGCTTTATATACCCTTGGTGGGGGGGGGGGGCTGAAAGTACTGTTATCACAATGGCCGCCGGGTTGCCCGAGGCTGTCTGCATTTACAGGTGTGCCACACTTGCACAACAGAATACTCTCTCGTGGTACAAAATTACTCTGTTACACAAATAAACTTCCTAACTTGAATTATAAATGCTCGTATTGCCGTTTAACATTATAATTAACATACAAGAACACTCTAATATACATAAAACACATTTTAAGCAATAACAAACAGGTACAATTTGTATTTATGTGCATTTTTGTTGGGATCGCTGTTTTAGTGCACTTAACAGTGTTTGCACGAGATTGGCACTACTAATAGGCGCTCGGCCGTATTTTGTAAACAAACACTGGTACAGTTTAACAAATGTTGCAAATGCAGTTATACATGGAAAATAAACATTGGATAAGCACTTGGACATAAGTAGATAATGTTTAACAAATAGTGTCGTCTTCATAACCTTACATGCTCATATATTATCCTAACATAAAAATAAACTGTAATACAGCGATCGGCAAAGGTGCGGGCAAATACTACTGCCCTTAAGCCTAAATGGTAAAGTGTTAAAAATAGGGGGCAAGCGTTAACGTAATTTATAAGTGGATGTGATGGAGTTGCGCCAAGGGAAAATAATAAAACCTAGTGATTCACAGCTCTGCCACTGGATCAGTTCATCTTGGGTCAGGATTACTCCAGAGAGTATAGTGAAAGGCTTTAAGAAATGTTGTATTTTGAATGCCATGGATGTAAGCGAAGACAACATTCTCGAAGTTGTTGTTGAAGTCGACGAACCGGACACTGAAAGCGAAGATGACAGGTGCTGAAGATTGTGCTGCTGCAGAAGAAGTTGAGTGAAAAATGAATTCTGATAGGCGTATCGTCTAGCCTGAACACAAGTTCTTACCTGTTTAATATTGATTTTGTGTTGTAAATAAATCTGGCTTATTAATATTTATCAATTAGTGTGTTGTAAATAAATCTGTCCATTATCATATTTACTTAAAGAGGTTTACATAAGTTACCTGTAAGTACCTAATTATTTTTCTTCTAAATGGGTAGTCTTAAATTCAGGTATACACTTTTTTTCCATTTGAATACATTTTTTGTACAGGTCCTTTTAGATTCAGGGTCCTCTTTCATTTGTGTAAATACAGTAGTTTTTGTACTATGGAAAAAAAATCTACTAAAAATATTTAAATAATTATATTCGGTTTACTTTGTGAATCTTTTTATACATGATTTAAGATTTGATACGTTCTCAAAATAGCAGATTTGTAGAACCTTTGTATTTACACATCATAGACATCTATCAATCCAGGCTGTGTGACTCTTGGAATGCAAGACAGCAGCAACGCTTGGCATATACTGTTGACCAATACTATCTGTTGTCAATTGTTTCCCCTACTTCCTGTGAGTATTCGCACTACATACAACCCTAAGGTTATGTAGTTGGGTTCATAGAACAGTACTGTGAAATAATTAATAAAATAATTTTTTTTCTAGAATCGGCACAAATAATTTGCGCTCGTACTACGTAGTGATACTTGCTTCCACAATTCAGTGCATATTTTATCCATGCTCTTAATTAGGAAGATCCACACTCCAAGTGTGCTCGTAGGCATAAACAAAAAGTGGCTCAGAGAGTATGTATTGGGCATGCATTCACACGTGCTCGCCACACTCACATTCACACTCTTACTCGGCTATTTGGTACTGCACTTTCAGATGTTACTTCCGAGCACGAGTACATGAGCATGCATTTTTCCCTATTTGGAACATAGTCTCAGAACATTTGACTCTTTAAACACTTTAAATTTACTTTCAGTTTTGGTGAATTTTTTTCCAGTAATTATTTAATTGTATAGTTTTAATAAAAGACTACTTAAAGCAAGCATAGTTCAATTTTAAATGAGCAAGAATTATGTGATTTGACATAACTCAATTATGTATTCACAGATTTAGGCTCTGTCTTTGTTTACATGTTATGTAATTTTAGTTTTCCAGTTTGAAGGTTAACGGATTTTGTTTATTGATGTACTATTTTTAAAGTTTGTGCTACAACGGCCCGTTCTCTTTTGCAGGGGCAGTATCAGGTGATCCCAGCATACTATGATCAGAATGGTTCAATAGTAATGGGGAACGTTAGAGGCATTGGTAATGGTACCCCTATGAGACTGGTGTCTCCAGCACCTGTTATTGTCAATGCAGGCACTCCTGCAAGCAACATGAGACTGTTAGGTGGCCAGACTCAGCAGATTGGCACGCCACCTGCGGCTTCAATTTACAACACAACCCCTCAACAATCCTTGTACAGCTCCTCTGCTGCCAGTGGCTCGACCCTCAGTGGTGTGTGTGAGATCTCATTGAATAAGCATGTGCTTAATTTCTGATAAATACTGTTATCACGCATGCTGTTTTTCATTACTGTACATAGGTAAAAATAAGGCTTGCTTTTGGTTTGCATTGATATTAGCGTTAAAACTGTAATTAGCAGTTTTTTAACCATAAAAACATTGTATCATATTGTTAATAAGTAATTTTACACTTCTAACAGTAGCATTGAAATTGCTATGTAATGTAATTATTCAACAAAATTTATTTGTCATAAGGAAGCTTGTAGGTTATGTAAAACAGCTCATTTACAGTTTTTTGTGTGAATCGAGTATGTGTATGTTCGCATGCTCTTGTGGTTTCAGTGTATTTTTTCTAAAACTTTTTAAATTTTTGTGCATTTTGAATGTTGCTAAATTTGATACTTTAAGTAAGCCAGTATTTAAGATATTATGAAGGGCTTAGGTAGGTAAAACCTGTTTAGTCTAATTTACAGGTTCAGCTATACACGAAGGAGTGTTACAAATAGTTAAGATTGTGTTTTTTTGGGGACTTGACGAAATTCCTTTCCCTTCCCAAAAAAAAAAAAAAGTACAATATGATTCTGTTACTTAGAGTACAGGATATTACGAATCATTCGTAATTACTAACACTTTGTAAAGCTCTGTTAATTTGTGCAGGAGTTTTATGTAAAAATGTTAAGTAATTGCGAGTGGTATCGTCATTGAGACATTATATGAGCAATTTAGAAGCATCAGCATGTTGTGCAAAAAGTTTATTAAGAAATCTAAATAAATGTGTTAAATACAGGCACACAAGAGAATCTCCATTTATCAGCGTAATGTGTTGATTTACTTTTGTCTGTGGATTTTTCCACATCTAATCACCCAGACCATGTCACCCATCAAGGTGGATTTCAATAAAATAAAATACTATTTGTGTAGCCTTCACTTAGATCGAAGCCAAGTAAATTATTTATTATATTTTCTTTATAAGGTTTTCTTTCCCAGAAGGTCAAAGTTGTTGGTGTATCTTTCAGATTGTTGATCATTATATCATATTTGCCGGCGTAAAGATGACTATGCACATAAGATGAGTCATTGTTTTTAAGGTTCAAAATCTTAAAACGAGGAAAATTTTAACTTGTGAAATTCAGGACCGAAAGTTTTTTTTCTTTGTACCAGAAACATAAATATTTAGTTGAAATACAGTAAAATCTCATTATAACGAACATAAAGTACCAGAGAATTATGTACTCAGTAATGAAAGTACCAGAGAATTATGTACTCTGTAATGAAACTTCTTTAAAGTGAACTTATTTTACATAATTTTCGGTTTAGAGGGGTATTTAAATTTGAACTTAAAAAAAAGTGAGACCTTCTTTAAACTGAAATTCATTGTAACAATACTTCACTGTAGTTTTAATGCATTGATTGCCGCTCCTGAGAGTCAAGGAAATGCACGGCGACAGAACATGTGGCCAGGGGAAATGCACGGCGACAGAACATGTGGCCGGAGACATCATCAGTTGCCGGCAGCTGTGCGCTACTTGGCCGCGCAGGACTGAGGCCCGCCGCGCTCTACATGGCAACGTCGAGCTGCAGCTGCTGCTTGCAAGGTCATCACGTTCCTGTGTGTTGT
The DNA here is from genome assembly GCA_003012365.1 of Medauroidea extradentata. NCBI lineage: Eukaryota > Metazoa > Arthropoda > Insecta > Phasmatodea > Phasmatidae > Medauroidea > Medauroidea extradentata. The sequence continues at coordinate 62,033 of PNEQ01003931.1, forward strand.
TGTCGCGTGCTATAGAGCATCTCACGCTTAGATTGCGGTACAGGGTTATATGAACATTTGCTCTCTCTTTTCAATGCATAGAAACTGCTGTTAGCACAGTCCTTGTTTCAGCGCGCTGTTGCCAAAAATTATTAAGTTTATCTTGAAATTGTTGCATATTGTAGAGCATTGAAACATTCATTGGGTGATATAGTATTTGGTTCGTCATTTACACCATTTTACAGGGTTAAAAAAATTAAAAACAAGAATTTTGAACTGTTTTCATGCATCCTTAAATATATCACATCATAAGTTGTGAATCAAATGCAAAATAGTATCGAGATTTTTATGGTGTGTAATTTCATATATCTGGATTCCAAGAAAGAAATCTGAAGGCATTTTTTCCCCGTTAATTGTACAGAAATTGATTTCTATCATAATTTGTGCTTTCTAACAAACAGAAAATCAAACGGTTGGCCAGCAAGAGACTGTTTTGCTATTTACATTAGACGGGGATGAAAACAAGGAAGTTATTCGTAATTTATACAGTGAAATCCAGTTACTACGAGAGTTTGTAACAGCATAAAAAATTGTCGTAGTTAAGAGTTGCCGTAAGAACTGAATGTTTATATAAACAAACAATTTTCTAGGTTATTGACGTATGTGGGATAGGAATAATAACAGTACTGTTTACCTTGGCTAGTATCTCTGCTATTATAAAACAAGACTGCCAAAAACGACAGGCATGTGTTTATTAGGCGTAACATTCAATATTTTACAATTTTCATTAGATTTTTGTTACCATTTTGACTAGCTACAGCACAGTACAACGTAAGGTAAACTAAACAAAAATGGACGACTAGCGAGGCGGGGTAGGCGGCAACTGAAACGAACAGCGCTGTCAGCTGACTTGTGGTTGGCTGAAACGAACAACGCTGCACCAATAAGATCTTATGAATAAACTAACAAAAGATTCGCTGCTGTTCCATATTACCCACGTTGTGAAGTAGCGAAGTCAAATCAACAACAACAGTTTTTAGTACGAATACAGTCTATTTATCCTTTCCAACGTTAATTTCGGTAAAATGAAAACCTATAGTTGAGAAATTATAACACGTCATGTATGAAAACACGACACAAGAAGTTTATGAACCTACTCAGGTTACACTGGGTAGTGTAAAACGTCTACACCAGGCGTTCAAAAAATGACCGGACAAATTTACCATGTTCTACAAACAACTCGTGCAGGTTACGTTACGTAAACGTAACTTTTTAACTTCTTGCAGAATAACATACACAATGAAAAAAAAATTCATAGTGAGTTTGAAACTGATTCAGCAATGCTGTTTGTTATAATAAAACCAAGATGACGCAAGCGATGCTGTGTACACGGGCCACTTTCGCTCTCGTGCTGTACCAAGATGGCGTCAATAACATTCGAGGTCAAGCAAGTCACTGCAGCGTTGCCTGATGCAACTGCATTTCCACCGCTGCTGTATGTCGTGTTTTTCACTCTGCCACGCTAATCCGATGAACAATGATTATCACGTGTGCTTGTATTTATTATGTTTACTTGTGATTAAAAACAAATCATTTTGCACGGTATGTTGATGATTGTTGCTTGTGAATTTCTCGAATCGACGAACGTATTCATGACGATACCACTCTTAAATACCGAACATTTGTACAATAAACTGCATACAGAAACTGACGGTGCATTACAAAACACTCGTAATTACGAACGTCTCGTAATATCCCATACTCAAAGTAATGGGATTCCACTGTATATTGATAGCCAAGCGATGCACGCTTCGCTTCGAGGCAAAAGTATAACGCTCATCAAAATTTTGTACTGTAAATTTTATAAAAAAAAACAGGGTACTTATTTTGATTTGTAATGGAAAACACAATCCTTGTAACATCGTACAACTCCACACTACAGCTTAACTTTAAAACAATTTTTAGGTTACCAAAAATGTTCACACCTCCATATAAGATGAGTAGCGAATTTTGGAAAGAGCATGTTTCAGGTCGAAGTTGTGAGGTTGGGAATGCTGATACATAATTACGTAAAAAAGGGGGGGGGGGCAGGGAAAAAAAGTAATTCATATTTGTAGGTTTTATAATAATCTTTTAACTATCTTCTAACCAAACTAAATACAAAAGTTAATGGCTTTTTCAATAATTTAATGAAAAATTTTGAATAACTTTGCTTTCGGATATCTGTTCTGCATTAACGGCAGGCCTGAATTGGTTACAAATGCACTGTCCTTATTTATTAGTGTGCAGTGTAGTGTAGTAAGTTGATCACTGCTTTTAATACAAATGTGGCTAACAAACAAAATAACTTAAAGTTGCATTGTTGCCATCCCAGTGAACGAAAGGCTACTTCAAGGCTGCCTCTGATTTTAAACTTTAATGCTGTATTACATGAACAATAATTGCGAAGAATCATGAAGAATCCAGGAAACTTAACCTCCAAAATCCTGAAACAGGATGTCCACCGACGGGGAAAACCTGGAAAACGGGGAAAAGTCAGGGAATTTCATCTTACAGGGAAAAGTCAGGGAATTTCATCTTACAGGAAGAAGTCAGGGAAAAGCAGGGAATTTTCATTTGGGTCAGGGTAAAATGATACAAAACAGCCCCCGGAATAAAATTTTTTGTAGTACTGAAAAGTTAAATTATTTCAATTTAGCTATCGCAGTAAATTTTTTTGTAAGCGCTTCTGGTTACATTCACTGCAGGGAAACCTGATTTAATTTTTTTGATATAAAATTGTTTTTCTTATTTTATCCAACATATTGAGTCGCTTAGCATGTAGTCTGTGATTCAAATGCATGTATCCAATTTTTTTAATGTTGTTTCATTAAAGCTATTTATTTCAAATGTGCTGTGTTGATGTAAAATTATGGAATCAAAGATACCAATTCAGCCAAGAAGTTAGGGCAGCTTGTAACATTTTGGGTCTTGAGCACCGATGAGGGTGAAGGAAGTTGGGAATAACCAGGATTAAGATTGGGATTAACCGGGGTTAAGATAAGAAATATCTTTTGAGAAATCTCACCCAAGTCCCAGCACTATTTTCACGAGCAAAATACAGGAGTGACCGGTTACTGTGAAGCGATCACACTAGCCATTTGGCCGATGCAGGCCTTAAAAAGTTCCAGTTTTGCCGATAGTAGGTCAGGGAAAATTAACAGATATTACCTGGAAAACGGGGAAAAGTCCGGGAATTCCAAATCTGAATATCAGTGGACATCCTGTGAATGATGTGTGTTTCTAAATGTACAGTTTAAAAACTGGTTTTGTGCTGATTCAGAAAATTATGCTACTGCAGTAATCAGAAAATGCAGACAAATGCATTTCTGAAATTATTTAAGTAATGGAAATACCTCCTTTTTTTAAATTTATAATTCTCATTTAAAATTTAATGTACGTGCTTGACGTCCACATTTCTCAAAACAAAATTGTCAGTCCTTCAGTAATAAATCTGAAACAATGGTCATTGCACAGCATGCAGCAATTTCTTTAATAAATCACTTTTTTTATTTAATTAGCTGTTTTTCTCGGGAGTTGGTTTGCATTTTTCAGTATGCTTTCTGGCACACACTTGCATTAAAGATTTTAACGTTGGAGCCTGCAGAGATGATCTGTGAGCAATTTCTTATGGTTGCAACTGCGTGATCTACTTCTCACTGTCATTACTGTGTGGCAATAATAGCATTGCTTTGGCTAGCTTGCAAAGTATTGGGAAACGTGGTTTTGATTTTTCCGTATGCGGACACTTTGTTGCAGAAAATGTTCACGGGATCAGAAACTTTTAAGTTTAGCTGCTAATGGTAAGTCCAAAAGAGCAAATGCAAATAACTCTCCTTCAAAGCATTATATTTTTCATCTGATGATTTTGGGAAGGTTTTGGCAAGTTTGTAGACATTCTCCCTGTCTGAACACTGTTTCTTCGATTCGTTGAATATGTCTAATGTTTGTAAGAACAGGAATTTACTGAGGTCGAAGGGTACAGCTGCAGCACTGTTCATTTTAGTCGCAGTCTCCTGAATGGCCACATGTATTTTGTTTTGTTTTCCTTACATATGTTTAGACATTCTTTAGCAATTGAAAATTGTTAAACGATAAACTGATTTAGAAAGTTAATATTCTAAAGAATTCCTTGATTTTGTCAACATTCTGTAATTGTGACAACTCATTATGGTAATTTTGTGTAGTATTATGAATTCTGGTAACTGTATTTAATTGGCTGTACTGTGTGTCTTTTCATTTGGCATCTCTTGACGCTAATCTTTTCAATTTAACTATGCCTGCTTTTTGCATAGCTAGTATTGTTAGGAGTGTTACCAATCCTGTGTTATCAGATTTTTATGTTTACGATAAATGGTGTGGTTTTCAGAGTAAGTATACATGATTTTGGAAATTTTCTGAAATTTGATCTTTTTTTTCTACTTTAGGAACTTTTTTTTTAATACAAAAATGTTTAATATTATTATTTTCTATGAGTAACGCCCTAGCCCATATCATGTAGGTACTTTCACTGTGAATTTTTGAGTTTCGTTATGTTTATTGGTTTTCAGGATGTGTATGAATTTAAAACATACAAATTTTGACTTTGAAATGCCATTATGGGGAAAACTGGCTGAACTAAAATTTTTTTGTTAAGAGGAAAATACACACCCAAGTAACTTCTACAAAACTAATGGTTTCAAGCAAATATAAATTTATGATTATTCTCTCACCTGAACACCCTTAAGAATAGTTTTTAATGGACACCATTAGTGTGACGTCACACAACGATGCTGGTTCCAAACAAACCCTCTGGTCCTATGCTAAACAGTGATATAATTTTTTGCCCTTGCTCTTAAAAATCTAGTATTAGAGAAAGTGAGCGTATTATATCGTTTTCAGAATTAATTTATATCAAAGAAGTTACGCTGCAGATAATGTTGCAGCGTACTCAGAGTTACACATGTGTAAATAGTGGCGTGGTTACTTAACCTAAAGGTAAACATGCATGTTGTTCTCGTTTGAGTAGCAGAATTTACTTGCCGGTCAATGAAGTGCAGTATAAAAAAAAATAAGTTGAGCTTCTGATAACTACAGCGAAACCTCGTATTTACGTTACCGTTATTATATTTTCCCACGAATTGCACTTTTTTCTCCAGGTCCCGTTTTTCTGCTATTTAGTGCAATGTTACATTTTCCCGCATATCACATCAAAATTTAATTTTTCCCGCTGTTTACGTTTTTCGCCCATGTTTCCGCCATCTGAAGACAATAAAAACACGAGATTTCAAAGTCATAGATGACAAAGAAAGGACATCTAAATTGGTTTGGAAATAGAACAAAGAAGAAACAGCACAACAGGTTGGTGGTCACGTGCAAAGCCATAGGAGACTGACCGTGCTCGTGTGTAATGTTAGCGCTCACGGCACAATAAATTCAAGACGGCGGCAAGAAAATGCAGCTGCCACTAGCGCTATTGATTGTCTCGGATGCTATCGATAGATATATTCACGTTGGCAACATTGATCTTTTAACGTACTTTCATTTGTCTTTGTAAGTGCAAATAACGGTAACTTTAACCTAAAATTTTCAAAATGTGTTTGAAAATGTTTATTACAAACAGTTGCGTTTTAAATCATTTCCATTTTAGTGCAGCATGTTTTAGATGGTTATAAAACGGTAATGTAATAAAAAAAAAAGCTGATATTGTCGATAAAACAAAGACAGATACTGTAATAATGGGAAGTGTGATGAGTTCGTGGGAGCATGTGTTGATCAGAATAATGAATAACTGTACATTCCCATTCAAATGCTTACCGTTTTTGTCTAAATTCATGACAGCATTTGCAAAAAAAATGGTAAAATGTGGAACAGTATTTACCAAACGATAAAAAAAAAATCTCATCTTAACATTTTAAGATTTTCTTTTGGTATGTTCATGTGCCATAAGTCTTCCTGTAACAGTTTATTCGATTCTGATATTGGTAACTTACACTGTACCAAATTTTGTGTGACAAAATATGATGCATACATAGCTTGCATGAATACTAGCACTTTGGTTTTACCTGTAGAGAGTTTTTTTAATGCAACATGAAAACAAAAGTACTAAATAAGGTAAGCTGAATGTTTTTTTTTTTTTTTTTTAGATTTCCCTTCATTTACACTTTCCCGCTATTTACACTTTTTCGCCCTGTCCCCCTGGAAAGTGTAAATAATGGGTTTCACTGTAATTGAAATTACATTTATTTTGTTCGTGGTCATTCTTTAAATATATACATCATTATGTTTTATTATTTATATGTTGTGTTACAATTAAATTATTACGTGCCTTTTTTTTAATCAGGCAATTTGCGAAGAAATATGGTCGGACGTGTTCTACAAACAACTCCAGCAGGTTAAGTTACGTGAACGTAACTTTTAAACTTCTTGCAGCATAACATACACAATAAAAAAAATGATAGCGTGTTTGAAACTGATTCTGCAATGCCATTCCTTATCGTAATAAAACCAAGATGCACGCAAGCAATGCTGTGTACTCAGTCCACAGGCCACTTTTGCTTTCTTGCTGTGCCAATATGGCGTCCATAACAATCGAGGTCTGTCAATTCACGGCAGCGTTGCCAGGTGCAACTGCAATTCCACCGTTGCCATATCTCACGTTCGCTTTACCACGCTAAGCTGATGAACAATGATTATCACGTGCTCTTTGTTTACTTATAATTTTAAAAAAATCATTTTGCGTGGTATGTTGATGATTGTTGCTCATGAATCTCCTGTATCTACGAAAGACAAGTACTGAGCCTGCAGCATGTCGGCTTTCACTCTTTCATTTGCCATAGTTTGTCCATTCATACTTGTCAGTGTTTGGAACCGTTCCCCAACCCCCTTACCTTTTTCAGACATTAAAGGTGATCATGAGGTAAAGGTACCATATAGAAAAGTTTAGGTCATTGGCCTAAGCACAAATTGTACAGTAGGGGTACAGGAAATATGAGGAAGAAATATTTAAAATTACGGGACAGAGGTAAACAAAATTGTTGGTTAGGTGCACTGGATATGTTAAGCAAGGATATTTAATATCATGGAGCAGATGTACAGAAAATTGTAGAGTAGGATGTAGTTGTTGATAGGAGTATAGAAAACTGTAGGGTAGGGTACAGTTAGATGTACAGACAGAAAATTGTACAGTAGGGCAACTGAAAAATACAGGGTCAGTATCACGGCAGAGGTACAGAAACTTTTAAGATAATCACAAAAAATTGTAGGGTAGTTGCTTTTTAAAAATGTGTGACTGTGACACAAAAAAATCATGGGACAGTGTTAGGTGCACTAAAAACTGTGAGGCAGTGGCATAGAAAATCATGGAGCAGTGAAGGAGGAATTAGAAATTTTAGGGCAGTAGCACTATTTGTAGGGCAGATGTACTGAAAATTGTAGGTCAGTCTGTGAAAATTGTAGGGTTAGAACATAAAAAATCATCAGGTAAGGGCAACAAACACAGTAGACCAGAAATAGATCATTATGTTAATCTTTTTTAAGCACATATTTGAGCCTAGCTAGCAAACCCACAAGACTTGAGACATTACATTAAAAAAACAAGCCACCACTAATGATCGTCGGCAGCATCATTTGTATAGGCTTATATTATAACAACCTCTGCCTAACTTTGCCTAGTATGAAAAAAATTAGTTTTGAACATGCCTACAAATATGTGCGAATACAGTTTTAATATTATGTATTTATACACATTATTATGTCCTAAGTTGTAACAATCTCGGCCCCTTACAATATAATTTTGTAACGATGCATGCTATACAAGTCGCAAGGATCAGCACAAATGTTATTTTCCCGCTATGTGTATTAAAATTCTTTTGTCAGCGAACAATATCAGTGTACATGAGAAGTCCTGCCGCACTTATGTTTGACATTATTTAGGTCCAAACGAAAGTATTTGTATTTTTAACATACGTGATTACAAAAATATGTTCGGATGCCGAATGGAGTTTTCAATGTTAAACTTTGAAAACAAACATTTGTTTGGAACCAGCGCTCTCATGTGATGTCACAACTAATGGTGTCCATTACACAAAGAAGAATAATCATTTCACATTAAAAATGGTTATTACATGTGATTTCAAACTGTTTTTTGGTTTCAGATATCAGAATTTTACCCAAATATATTTTGTATCCATGTTCATGCTGAAACTGAAAATATAGGTTACATTATACACACAAATTTATGTGAGGTTAGTTTAGTGTTGAATAATGTTTGACTTGAAATTAGAAGTTTTTGTTATGTTATTATGAATGTAATGACGTAGCAGGATATAAACCTACAGTGCTAGTATGAAGTAGGCAATAGTAAGATATTTCAGTAAAGTGAGATAGGAAGAAATTTCTGTGAAATAAGACAGTAAATAATTTCTGTGAAATGAAGTGGTTGTGGCACATTTGTAACCAAACTTCAAAATTTTTTAGCAAATCGAGCTATTCAAACAATCTGTGAAGCTGCTCGTAAATACAAAGTTAGGTAAAAAATTATAATTGGGGAGCGCCTAAAATGCAAATAATTGACAAAAAATGTTTGGTAACAGCAGGTAGGTTTTTGTATGTTAGAAAATTAAAATGTGCACTGTATTATTCGAAAAAACAATGGAATACAGTTTTAGTAGGATTAGGTATACGTAGAAAATTCTAATTGTGCTTGATATCCTTCATTGTTAGTGTAAGTCGAAGATATTTGAAATATCATTCTTAAACATGGCAAAACAACCTTTACTTCAGACGTTTTCTCAATACTGAGTTTTCAAAATCAATAAAAAATAACACTTGGCCTAAAAGTTTTGGTTTTTCATTAATTTGAGGGTCAATACAGCACGTAGTTTTAAGTTTCATGATGTGGCGAACGAATACATTTTATGATATATTTTAGAACCCAGAATTTGAAATTCTTTTTGTTATTTGAGGTGAGATGTGTCAGTGTGTGTAATTAACTGTACTTGCTTGTTATCATGCTTCAGTGTTTTGCTTCTCGATAATCAACACGTGTGTTTGAGATACATAGTCTGTAATGTACATGTGTGTTTACGCTTGCATGGTGTAGTGAGCCTGAGATGCACGTGGGTATTTGCACGCATATTTTTTGTACAAACTCTGCTACTGTGTTGCTTCCCCTAACATGTGGTGTTTGTGTGTTGTGCCCCTGTGACTCAGGCTTGCAGACTGGTTCGGGCGTAGGTGGTGGTTTCCCGTCCTTGACCACCACGCTCGGGTACGGCAACACCAGCCTCGGCACTATAGGCTCCCCAGCGCTGGGATCTTTGGCTTCAGGTACTAACCACCTCCTCCCTTCTAATTTGCTTTTTCCAGCATTTTGTGATAACATCCTAAGAGCATGTACTTTGTTTTGTCTGTGGAAAGGATCCTAATGATTGTGGGCCTCACTGGAGTGGTAAGTTAAATCACTTTTTCCCTCCCTTCCAAGTTGAGTACAAACTCTTTTGATCTGAGAAGTAATCTTTCTAAAGCAGTGTACATGTTGTAATGCAAATTCTGTGTGGAACAGTTTAATTTATAACTTGCTCTATGTACAGTACAGTATTTACTTTTGTACGGATCTTCTATGTGTATAGTCCTCACCCCCTCCCCAATTGTATAACTTTCAAACGCTGTATAGCATAATTATTTTCTTGTATAATTTTACCACTGTCTAAAGCTTCGAAAGAAAATATGGTAAATCGTGCTCAGATGTATTTACATGTTTACAGTTTTATTTTTGTCTACACTGCTTTCCTGTGTGGATGCCCTTATAGCAGGGTGGCCAGCAATGCAGAAAACAGGAAGAAGTAGGGAATTTGTCAACCTGGGAAAATCGGTCCGTGGGTTTTTTCTTAATTGGTGTTTATTTGCTTCTATTTAAATTGTGTTTTTTTTTTTAACTATCCAAATTAATTTCTTAACATAAATCTTCATTCCAGTATTTAAAAATGCAGTGTTACATACGTATATCATGGTGGTTAATTAGTAACACGACAGGCTAGGATGTTCATACATCAGGGTGTCCACTCGTCGGGAAAACCGGGAATTGTCAGGGAATTGGAGTTCATCAGGGAAAAGTCAGGGAAATGTCAGGGAATTGGACAATGTCAGGGAACTTCCTGAATTATTAATTTTGTTTAATAAGATAACCCTCTTATAACAGTTAAAAAAATAGACGCTAATTTTAAAATAATTTTTTAAAAGCTTTACATTATATAATTTTTCGGAACTCGTTGCTACAAAAGACGTTGGAAAGCTTTCCACGACCCTAGGAAACAAAACCTGAACCACACGCCGCACAGGCTCTTCCAAGTGCATTCAACCAATCATTTGCTCTCGCTGGCATTTATCCACGGCCGCTGTTCTAACCTAATACTGTGCCCCCACGATTATAGTGGCCATCTTGCGAAACCTTAACAGCGTGCCTCTAGGCTGTTTAGGCCTGATTTACAATGCGCAGTCAGCAGACGACAGCCGACAGCCGACTGCTGGCAGTTGGCAGTCGAATACAATTCACAATGTGTAGTCCAGCAGTTATGTTTTTGCATTCTTTTTAAAAACTGCTATTTAATAATTGGCCATGTTTTGAACATATTGTTTTTAAATTTGAAAAATTGCTTGGTTTGCTTTATGAACCATATAAAACCTTTTAAATAATATTTGTTTACATCATGTGATTACGAGAGTAACGCCCGATTGGTTGGAATTTTTCGGCAGTCGGCAGTCCAGTAGTCGGAGATAAAGTTCGCCATCTCTGACTGCTGAACTGCGGACTGCTGGCTTGCAGACTGCACATTGTGAATACACACATTTTAAGGTACATATTAATGTCTGACAGCCGACAATGGACTGCCGACTGGTGACTGCTGACTGCCGACTGCGCATTGTTAATCAGGCCTTAGTGTGTCAGCGCCAGCCGCCAATGCAATTAAGTTTTACATCACTCTCAACAGTTAAATATGTACACGGCTAATAAATAAAGTAACCCCGGAGGAGGTTAGTGACTAAAGTTTCTATTAATTAATGGATGGAATTTTCTCATTGTCAAAGTAGTGTTAAAACGTTTGGAACGAACGAAAGTGGGGAAGACGTGACAAAGGCAGAAGCGCCGTAGGGAAGAAAAAAAATGAATAGTGTGTAGTCGCACATGCTTAGTGCTTTAATTTGTTAAGTGAATCGGTATGATAAACATACAGTTTTTTAAGATGTATAAGCGTAAACGTTGGTGTCAATTGTTTTAGTGCTACAAATTTATAATTTTTCTGTTTTGAAAAATGGCTGCACCGAGAAGCACCAAATTTAACGAACGGTGGTTACTAAATGGTACGTTTTCTTCGTGGTTGAAACCTATGCCTGAAGACATGTATTCAGCATATTAGCAACATGGGCAAGCGACAAGCGTGCTTTGACACCCACATGGTAGGGAAAAAACATGAAGCGGCTGTCTCATCCAAAGCACAATCAGTGAGTTTAAAAACATTTTTTAACACTGCCACCAAGCAGGATTCACAGAATGTAAACAATAAGCCTTCTATTCCTGTAGAACCTGTAACACCATGTTCTTCAAATTCTGTTGTGCAGTTCGTATCACTTGGAGAACCAAAACCATCTACTAGTCTTAATGTATTTGTTTTGAAAGAAGAGGTTACAAAAGCAGAAATAATTTTGTGTATGCATTCTTTCATGCAAAACCACTCTCTGCGTGGAAGTGAAGCTAGTGTCTCATTGTTCCCTATCATGTTTCCAGATTCAGAAATCGCTTCAAAACTTAAATTACATAAAACGAAAATTGGCTACACAATATTATATGGGTTACACCTTATTTTCATGAAGAGCTTCTTGAAATGTGTAATCAGTGTCAGCATTTTGTAGCAGGTTTCGATGAATTTCTAAACAAAGTTTGTCAGAAAGGCCAGGTGGATGTAATGGTGAGGTTTTGGTAAGACAAGGATAATGAAGTGTGTACCCGTTATTTTGGGTCTGTTTTTCTTGGCCATGCAATAGCTGCTGATTTATTAGATGGCTTCATTAAGGTATTGGGTGGGCTTGATATGAAGCTAATGCAAGTTTCAATGGATGGCCCCAATGTCAACAAAAAATTTCTTCAAGATCTGGAACTTTATTTTAAAGGAGATCCTGACATGCCAGTGGTACTCAATGTAGGGACATGTGGACTGCACACTTTGCACAACTCATACAAATCAGCCATTAAAAAGACAAGTTGGGGTATTGTTGAATTCTTGCGAGCTCTTCACTACTTGTTTCGCCATGTACCAGCAAGGCGTGCTGATTATGTGCATTACTCAGGTTCAAATGTTTTTCCTTGGAAATACTGTGAAGTTAGGTGGCTTGAAAACGTAAGAAACTTCTCAAAGCAAAACTTTGTTTTTATCAGTCCCTTGCAGCAGATTTGGAACCATTCCTTATTCGATTCCAGTTAGATTTACCTCTTGCACCATTTGTTTATGAATCACTTCTCTCTACAATGCTAACTGTAATGTCAAGATTTGTGAAACCTGAAATCATTGAATCTTCTGCAAATGTGGCATCAATTGATTTACAGAAGACAGAAAATTTGTCACCTGCAAAAAAAATTCAACTAGGATTTGCTACAAAATTAGCTTTATGCAACTGCCAAGGAGTTCAAGAACGTGATGTCTAAGAATTCTGCCAAGATTGTTGTAATGCTATGGCTGTTTTGTGTCACAAATTGTTGGAACAGTCACCCTTGAAGTACAAACTGACAAAAGGTATCTCTTGTTTTGAACCAGCTGTAGCCAAACAACCTGCTGTACGAAATGCACGTCTGTCAACCACTCTGAATACATTTGTCGAGCATAACTGGATTTCAGGTATTCAAGCAGATACAATACAAAGAGAATTCAGGACTGTTTGTGGTAGTGATAATTTCACTGAAGTCTTTTCGAACAGGTGACAGATTGGATCATTTTTGGATGCAGAATGTTTTACCGAATTTCCCTGATGTTCAGGAACTGGCCAAACTTTTGGAAATGATATTCATAATTTCTCATGGGAATGCTGCCTTAGAAAGAGGGTTTTCGATTAATAAGGAGCTTCTGGTAGATAATCTTCACGAACAATCACTTGTTGGGCTGCGACGAGTACGTGATGCAGTAAGTGGTAGGGGAGGAGTTACGAGTGTGGTGGTAACTAAGAAACTTATCCACAGTGCTAGTAATGCTCATGCACGTTACACTGAAGCATTAGCTAAACAACAGACTGCAGCAGAAATTGAAACAGCGGTTAAAAATGAAAAGAGACGATCATCATTGATGCTACAGGAGCTGAATGAGAAGAAAAAGAAGATATTGGACACTGCACGTGAAACTGTGTCTGCCATTGATGATAAAATAAAATCGCTCCAAAACTGAAAAGGGTACGTTTCTGTTTGCATATATTATTCTGGTTATTTTTCCATATGTTTACATTGTAAATTACAGTGTTTTTGTGTCAGTGAAACTTTGGACATTGTCAGGGAAGTGTCAGGGAATTTCAAATTGAAATTTGAATGTACACCATGTACATAATAGTCAATCCTAATTGATTGGAATTGATTGTATGTGAGATTGCAATATCCTGATGAACTTTACATTTCTTTGTTTTGCTGTTCACCTTTGTACTTTTATATTATCGTACAGTTCATGTGATGTGTACGACAAAATTTAGGACATTAGTATTCACCGATGTTTGAAGTTAAGTTTCGTCAATTAAACTGATTTTCAAATTATGGTTGCTTTCTAGGCACAGATTCGTTATTGGCCTTTGGCTATGTTCATACTATGTTTATGCTGATTGAAGTTTTAAAAGTCGCTGCGGTGTATCTTATTGCGTAAGTATTCTCCACGTTACTTTTAGTTAACATGCTTTCACAATGTTTTTGTGGCAGTATCCAAGGTGGCTATTTGCTAGTTTAGTGTCGTTAGCCCGACTATGACCACCGTGTTTGATACATTAAAACTAGTGTTGGGTCGATTCCGATTCCAGATCCAATCAATTCCATTGGAATCGAAATTGAACCGATTCCCTAGTCTTTGAATCAATATGACTGATTCTTAAAAAAACATCCCTGAGAACATATTTTAGTCTGATTGGCCACAGTGAATTTGTGTGCAAACGGCAAACTGTTTGAGGTTTCTGATACATTTGTCTCTAATATAGCGCACTAAAATGCAATTCTTAATTCCATTGGTAATCGTCAACTATAAAATAAAAATTTGTTTGTCAATGATCGTCATATTTGACAATTACAGACAGTATCACAATAAATACTTATACACCATGTTTAGGGATGGTGGAAAATAGCATTTTAAAATCAGTTTTATAGCATTTATATTTTGGCCTGTAGCATTAATTAGTATTTTATGTTTTGTTAATAGCATTTATAAGCATTTATTTTGTAAAACTAAACTGCGACAAATTATTTGGAATAATGTCTTGAACACAAACTTTAATACTGTACCATACCAGTTTTCCAGCTATGCTGAAACTCCAAGTATTTATATTTCAAAAGCTCAAGTGATTCAGATTAGAAAATTGGAAACAAATATTCTAGTATAATAATAGATACTTTGCTCAAATACAGTAACATGCAAGAAAACCTGAAAAGCATTTCTCATAAGTAATTTCAAAGATACACTCAGTCTGTCATTAAAAAAAAAATACATAACATTTACTTACCAAACAGTAGTCCTACTTGCAATTAAATGTACTTTCTCTATTTAAAAACTGACTTAAAACAGAACTTGCTACAATTAAAACAGTTGTAATTATAAGCCTAGCATACACACCGATCAGACTGACATTAACACATCATCAAACAGGTTTGCACATTACTTCCTGTCATTCTGATTCTCCTGTGAGTAACAATAAGATTGTACCTACTAAAAAACCTTTCGGCATCTACACTACTAACAGGAGTCCAAACGAGACGAAGTGCATCAGAAAATTCAGGGTTCTTTAGTTTTGTGACAAGTAGCAAACTAACTACATCACAAGCACAGCCTTCACTCAAATTTGACAGCAATTGTCTGTGGAAATATGAGTGGCCAACTGCAAATTCATCAGAGCTCATATGGGAGAGAAATGGTAATATCTTTCTATGAAATTTCAATAGCCGTTAAGTTCATCTTCTGTTTTTGCCAAGCAATTACAGGGTTGAAAAGTGTACCTACATCTTGAAAAAAAAAGTTGTTTGGACACTTGTTTATGTGGGTAGTCTATGTTAGAAGGCACTTCTGCATGCAGGATATCAAACATTGTGTAACCTGGTCCTTGTTTGTTAAATTAACATATTCCCCCAAAAACTTTGTAGTAGCTGTTGGAAAGGCACCATCTGTGTATCTTTGCAATGAGTTCTGTAATGTCAGCAACTCATCAAATAGTTTGTGAGCTAGAGGGTACGAGGATCCCTCTAACTCTGTAATAAGGGCTTTTATATTTACAAAGCATTCACTAACAAACACTATCTGTACTTTCAGTTGTTGTGCTAACATTTTGTTGTTGAAAGTGTCTAGTATTCCAACAATGCTACTGTTCCTCAACTCATCATAAGAGTGGAAAAAGCTGAGTAAAGTATCCATGTACTTGTCCAGGTACTGCACACTAGAAAGCCATGAATTCCAACGCGTAAGGACTGGTGCAGGAAACAACACAGCAGGCATTTCTGGATGATTTTCTTCTAAATACAATATTTATGCATTCTTGATCTTTCTAGAATACAGAAATGCAGTTTTCATGCTTGAAACCAGGGTATTAAGCTCCTTAAATTCTTTCAAAAAGCAATCCCCAGCTAAATTAATCTTATGTGCCCAGCACTGCACATGCATAAGATGTTCACCAATGACAGTTTTTAGAGCAACATATGTACCCATATACCTGTCTGAGTTAGAAACAATTCCAATAACATTTTCATAACAAATGTTAAATTTATTTAATGTGTCCAAAATTGCTTGGCTACACGTTGTGCCATTTGCTTTAGGCAAGAATGAGCAACTAGCTAGGTACACATCTTGAGATGCGGTGGCTGACAAAGTGCGAAAAAAAAACAAAACGCCAAAAATACATCTCCCACTAGTGTCTGTTGTTTCATTAGCAACAACTAATTTATTTCTTATTGCTAACAGCTGCAGCAATTTCATCCTGAATAGTTTTCACAACGAGTGGTACATAATCTGTCCTTAAGGTGGATGCTTGTGGTAAGTTTCCACTTCCAGGAATGTACCTACACAAAAATAATACAATTACATTATTTATTATGTCTGCAGGAATTTAAATTAAATAAAAATAAATAAAGGTACCTATATTATTAACTTGTTCATGTATGTCTGAACAGCTGGATCGTCGAGTTGATGAAGTGGTATGTTTGCTTTTGTAAACATTTCCACAGTGTCTTCTATGAATTCCTGCTTCTCTGTTTTCGCTCGTTTTTCTTGTTGAATTACGGCCGGTAAAGTTGTTTGACTTTTATTACTGTCACACCGTGACATCAATACCAACATTTTTTGATGAGTGGCCTTTTTAATGTGTTTTTCGGAAGTGTCTTTCTTTTCCCAATTTATTCTTATGTTGCATGGATTGCACATAAGTATATTTAAATCACTAACATAATAGGGATGGGATTTATGTTTGACGGCTCGCGAATGTGCTGAAATAACTTTCAATCTACACATCTTCACAATAAATACTGCCGAATCATGTAATACAAAATAGGCTGGGCCTATATCTGTAAAACATGATAATAACTTTATAATATTTATTATATGATCATGTTAATGCAATAAAAATTGGAGCATAAACTTTCTAAATTTACGGAGGAAAATTAGCAAGTTCAAATATAAATAGCTGCGTATTTTATCCGCTGTTGTTTATTTAAGTTGCGCAATAATTAACACATAACCTAGATCATTAGTTCTGCCAGATTACCAAATGTTAGAAGAGAATGAAACAAAGGAATGATGAAATATGAAGTTCAAATATCGCTGTGTTCGTGTGGTCCATGTCTTTTGCAACTTTTACTCATACGTGGTACGTTCTTGTTACGTCTCTGACATACGTGCTACACTTTTTACACCGCTTCGGTGTGGTACGCTAGAAAGTGTAAAAAGTGTACTGTGTCTTCATCGTATTGCCGTGTAGGTGCAGTTTCGCGTCAGTTAAACATCAAAGTTGGCTGCAGTGTTTCATCTTATTAAAAATTGGCAACAAATGAAATTATGACGATCTTTGTTGACTGTAGTAAACAGTTTATTTTGCTGCTTGTGTTATTTTCGTGTTAATTTGCTCTTAAGTGCCCGGTTATCACATTTTATAGCAAATAAACCACTTTATAGCTTTTATTCGCTGCTATATCGTTAAACGATTTTCCACCATCACTAACCATGCTTGACAGTTACTAATGCCTATATCCCCAAAAATAAAAACTACAAATCAAAGCATAATCGACGTATCGCAATGTTTTGTTTACGTTTATGGACCAGAGATGTTCACTACATTCAAGTCCGAAGTACAACACTCCTAGAACAAAATGGTTGCCACAAGAATGGATTGTAGTTAGTACCAAAATATTCCACAGGAATGAAAACAACATTAGAGCACTCCTAGTTTCACAATCCGCCATCTTTAGTGTTTGTCTCGCTCGTGGACTTTGCCAACTGAATGTAGCATATCTATAACATCTCAAAATATAAACAAAGTTTGTAAACACTGCAACAGTAATAAATGGTAGCGAATGTGTAGTAAAATTGTTCGTTGTCAATTGTATATTCACTTTATAATTCATTAATATTTTAAAATGTACGTCGGCTAAGCAAAAAAAAAAAAAAAAAAAAAAAAAAAAAAAAAAAAAAAAAAAAAAAAAAAAAAAAAAAAAAAAAAAAAAAAAAAAAAAAAAAAAAAAAAAAAAAAAAAAAAAAAAAAAAAAAAAAAAAAAAAAAAAAAAAAAAAAAAAAAAAAAAAAAAAAAAAAAAAAAAAAAAAAAAAAAAAAAAAAAAAAAAAAAAAAAAA
>PNEQ01003932.1:6816-74084 GCA_003012365.1 Medauroidea extradentata
CCCTCATATATTAAAATTAATGGTTCACTTGTAGATCGTTTTATAGTGATTTTGATGAAGTTTAAAAATATACCCAAGAATTGCCGATATGACAAAGTGCGCGATAACAGTCACGCCATTTAAGTGAGCGTCATTTCCCATCAGTTTAGAAGCACTCAAAACTACCATATTCAGCCAGTCACCCTGGGGACAAACGACAGTCAAATCTTAAAATATCTTGCACACGTACACACTGGTACCTGTACAACAACATGAGATGGTTATTAAGCCTGGGAAAAAATTTTAAGATTTTGTATTTTTTGCACCATGATTCGACTTCTCAGCCCACTGTGCAGCGCTCAAGGCGGACCCTGCTCAGCCAATGGGAAGCTACACACTGCCGCGGTAGCGACAAGTCGCATGAGTCAAGTCTCGATCCTCTGCAGCTTTGCGGTCATTAGACGATTGGGTGCGCTTACTTCAAGGACGCCGCGTCTCTTCTGTACATTTGTCTGTTCTGTACCTTCGTCATAAACTGTAGTTATGGTTCTCTCCAAAGCACAAGTTTCACGCCAGCATCATCACTTGACTGTTCAATTATAAAATTTAGAATTTTACGGACGATCGTTGTGTTAATTTTTATGCCAATTTTTAAACAAGCAAAAAAGAACTACTTTTTAAAAAACAGTGTACGTAGTTGACGATCCCAGATCATTAAATAAGTTGTTAAAAATTTTAAAAGACGAAATAAAATGTCATTATACAGCTAGGAATAATATGTTTTACATTTTTCTTTACGTGCGAGTCGACACGGACTTTTGTTTTTTTTTTTTTACTTAAAAAACATATAAAGAGAAATACCATACTTTAAGCGATACAAGAAAAAAATATTTTTTTAAACGTAAAGAATATTAAAATAATAAAAAAAAACTATATTAAGGAGTTTAAGTCATTGTAAATATTTGATGCATCTCTTTGTATAATATCGCAAAATGATCACCTAGTATATATTGTTTCTCAAATTGTGTTTCGGTATCTCACGATTAATTTTTTGGTTAATTATTATAGTTCTAAATAAGATCTTAAGTTCACATACGGATAAAGAAAATTCTAGGTTACAAATTGTTAGTGGTTATGTTAAGACGTCTGTTTTTTTATTTTGTTTGTTGTTAATTCTTTTGTATGTATATAACATTCTGTACAATATTCTAAAAAAGAAAATTGTAATGTGCCAGTGGATGTCAACAATGAAGTATCATTTGTAATAATTGTGTATGATATTTTGCTAAGCTCAAACATGTTTATGTTAATAAATACGTTTTGAAACGATGTGTCAGAAATTTTTAATTAGAATAACTCATGTACGGTATAACCTGAAAACCAGTTGTTTTAACTCATTTACACACAGAAGGTTGTTAATAATACATAATGACTCTTAACGGTTTCCGGCAAAAAATTTATATTAGAATTTTTTTTTGTATTTTGAAATTAGTAAAGTTAAATACTTACGCCCCGGTATAATATATTTCACGAACTTAAACAGCAAAACTCTTAAAAATATTATAAGACCGTTCTGATGTTACTGCAAATTTATAGTTAACATGTATTCAGGAAAATTTCTTAAGGATTACAAAATTACTGATGCAACATTTTCTTCGCGTATTTTAACAAGCAAAAACGTACACACACTGTCTCTCTCTCCACACACGCGCACTCATACATACTCACACACACACACACACACACACACACACGTGTGTGTATATATGTATGTATATATATATATATAAAATCCTAACCATTTTTTATATTATTTTGACAAAATATGATTTTCAAACTCGATTTTCAACGGCTTACTCCGCCCTTAATAACTTTTCTTGAAAGTGGCCTATATAATGTCTACTTATAAATATACAGGATGTAAAGAAATTAATAGTGAAGTAACTGACATTATATAGGCCACTTTCAAGAAAAGTTATTATTAAGGGCAAAGTAAGCTGTTGAAAATCGAGTTTGAAAATTGTAGTTTGTCAAAATATAAAAAATGGTCAGGAGTTAATTACGATTCTTTGGGCGGTGTTAAGTATTATTGAGATCTTAAACATTTAATTTTTTCAGCCTTCTAACTTTCCAATTTCATGAAAATAATAGGGGTTGCCTCCCTTACATCGCATATAATTACGTTGGCGTTACGTTTTGTGAACAATACATGTTGGCTTTTCAGGCAGTACACCGTGAGGAACAAAAAAGGTCCTCTTGTCGCAAATTCTTAGAAAGCACCGTTTACCGGAAAAACGGACACAACTGTTCCTTGCCAGGTATGTAGGCAACATGTGCTACAACCGTTAAGAATTAGATTTGTACCATGCTCTCAGGAAAATGCAACCCGTGATGCAAATGTTGAAGCTTGTCGCAAAATGAAGTTACGTAAGCTTAAAATCAAAAACATGCCTTTGCACGTTTCGATTAATTTGGCAACAAATTTGGCTTAGCAAAATTTACAAAACGCTATAATTTTGTCGACATAAATCCGCGAAATTCATAAACAACGGATTTTTCTTTAGTACATTCTGAAAATATATCAGTATGTCATGTAGGAAGATTTCTTGGTTAGTAGCTCGGAAAAAGAAATATAAAAATGTAATGAAGCATTTTCCTAAGACGTTTTCCTGGTTAGTTACACGAAGTGTGTATGTGTACGTATATGTATGCAAACACACCAGTTAATTGTCCTATATAATAATTAGGAAAGCAGGTAAGTTGCAAGGCAACATGTGTCGTCCTTGTACGTTAGTAATCCAACATGTCGGTTGTCGGTAATCTTAGCTAACGCAGCAGTCCTGCAGGACATGAAGGTATATCTTATACACCTTTGTTTGACAAAATATTTCATGACTGGTTATAATTCAAGGTACATTATCTCACGTAATTTCCGGGCCTGACACGTCAACGGGTTTGTTTACCATCGATTTACGTACGTTTGTTATTGCTGTAGTTATCTTAATGTGGTGGGTGCAGTCAAATGAGTAGTATCTCCTCACAAAATATCCAGACATAGATGGGCAGATATTCACGTTAATTATTTAAGCAATAACTTGTATGGATATCTAGCGGAATACACATGTGTCTTTGCACACCCAGCCAGCAACTAGTTTTGATAACAATCTTGGCGACAATATTTCTGCACCATTTGGTTTTAATGCTTTACGAGCAAATCTGCTGCCCTTCTCCATGGTCTGTGACTGGATTTCTTAATTCACTCTTGTCTTGGAGTTAAACCCGCAGATCGCAGACGTATGATGTCACAACAAAATGATTCTGATGATGCAGCCAAACGAGAGACATGTCTGAACAAGTATGCCCTGTTGATAACAATGGAGCAGATTAGCCTATGTGCACGTAAGGCGGTGAAACAAAATGTTCCAAAAATCTTTCAACAACAAACTGGTGGATATATTAATGCATTTTTTGACCATTCAGGAGTAAGAGGCACCTGTAGAACAAGGTCATTTTGCACAAAACCCTATACCGTAAAATGGGGTGGATTGGGACAAAAGAAATACCTTCCTCGTATATGTCAACATTTCGAAAATAAATTTACGGGATATATATACCAAATTATGAATGTCGACATAAAATTAAATTTGTATTCACTCCCAGTTTACACACATAGAAAAATAAACACTGCGTAAATATGTCCAAAGTCACCCGACATGTCTCGAGTTACCCGATTTTACTGTACAACTTTCGGCAACTGCAGTCGTACCTGGGAAAAATCCATCAGCCGCCTTTGCCGTTAGTAATAAAGAGCTTTAGTAATGTCTTTGAATATGTCTTGCAATGGGACAGAATAAAGTACTGGACTAACGTGTAAATGCGCCAATGCAAAATTATGTCGTCCCAGAAATCTTAGAATAAGACTAACAAACAACAAACAGACGAAAAACGAAAAAAAAGCCTAGTTTGGCAATAGCCGACACATCCATAAACCTAAACATCACATGGAAGATCCTGTAAAAAATTTTGTCAACAACAAATACATTTTTTCGTTTTTCGTCTGTTTTTTTTCTTTGTCTCATTCTAAGATTACTGGGACGACGTAATTTTGCAGTTGCGTATGTCCACAATAATACAATTCTTTAAAGAGCTTCAGTGCAAATAAAAATTATTCTTTGTCTTAAAGTTACGCATAACTTTATTTTTCCCTCGAATTTTTGTATAAAGATAACTACTTTCATTTGTAAAAATTAAAATTTTTTCATTTACTGTTATTTAGGGTCTGAATGTGAAAAAACGAAGATACTTAAAATGTTTCAACTAGGCTTTTCGTCTTGTAGGCAGCGAGGCCCTTGCAGAAGGGTAGGCCTACACACAGCATTACACATGGGGTGGAGATAGGAAAGGAGGTGGATATGCACTTTGTTAAGGACCCATCCCGACATATGCCTGAAGCGATTTCGAAAAACTCTGGTAAACCGAAATATGAATGGCCGGAGCCGAGGTTCAAAATCGGGTTCTCCCGAATACGAGTCCAGCGATTTAATGCTGCGACACCTCGCTCAGTTTAAACTGTGCAAGGAACAAAAAAGCAAATAAACACTTTAACTACCAATATGTTCTACTGATTATTGCATCCACAAAAATAAAACTACAGCTAGAAAATTTTTCAGTCATTTTCCGTCTGTTGACTCGGAATGAAATAATTCATAAGAAAATTTGTTTAAAATATCTATAAAATTAGAATCATAACATCCACTTAAAATGCTTAGGGTTATTAGTGTGAAATTAGACAAGTCTGTGAATAAGAGAGGATAAATCCAGAAAAAATAGAGAAAGAGTTTTCGCAAGCATTTGCCTCGCACGTGCAATTAATCGGTTGTGTGTAATTTTTTAAAAGAGTATAATTGTGTGCATGTGGATAAGTTGTACGTGTAAGGTTTTTATCTTCAGACCGCAATTCATCTGCATCATTGCTACGGTCAGTTAAAATACTGTAATTATTTAGCCCCAGTACACCTTGGATAAAATTCTGCAAGCGATATTGTCATTTAGTTGGTACTGTAGCATCATTTCATTGCAAATAAATGTTTACGAATAATTAATTAAATTTTGCTGTAGGTATGTTCCGGCTAAACGATACGAAAATGGTTAACACTTTCGGCACTAGTCGAAACATCGAAGCTGAAACATAGTTTCCATCAGTAAGAACAGGAAGTTTTCGCGAAAAGGTTATTGCATAGCTATGTTTCTGTCCTTACGTGCGTTCCTCCAACTTTGTTTCATGGTCAGTGATTGGATGTTTTATTTCCCAGTGTTTTGGGAGTTTCATCTGCAAATCACAGACGTGTGGTGTCGCAGTAACCATACCCTGACTGGCACAGTCACATGGGAGACGTCACTGAACCAATACACTCTGCCATTAACCATGAAGCACAACTGTAGATGTGCACGTAAGGCATTTAAAAAGCTGGTCTAAAATTTGTTTGAGAAAATCTGTTCCTATAACAATTGAGGACTTAACATTCATAAGGGGTTAAGTGCCGAAAGATAAGTCTCGAGATAATGACGAAAACAGTATATTACGACAATCAAATAAACAAGGAATTATCCAAATGAGTTCACATATTTTTAACAATAATAAAGTAGTAAATAGGAGCAAAATCGCATAGTTATTAATATAAAACACTTATGAACACCAATGTATTTTTTTTTCAATGAAATAGAATGCGTTGATGTTACTCCAACCATATAATTGTGGTGATGTACGGCGCGCATGACTATCACTAGGAGATAGTACTTTAGGTATGTCTTCGACCTAATGTTTTGGCACCTTTCCAGGTACATAAATCATTTTTGTCGAAAATGGTAGCTAGCCCCTTTTGAATGTTAAGTCTTCAATTACGCTCATTCTCAGGAAATAAAGGAAACCTACATTTTATGAGAACTGTCTGCCAAAATATCACAGCAGTAGAGGAGCGCATTTGTTGTTAACACTGCATAATT
The DNA here is from genome assembly GCA_003012365.1 of Medauroidea extradentata. NCBI lineage: Eukaryota > Metazoa > Arthropoda > Insecta > Phasmatodea > Phasmatidae > Medauroidea > Medauroidea extradentata. The sequence goes on from PNEQ01003932.1 coordinate 12,799, forward strand.
TCCATGGGGTGGCCGTGCCTATAGAAATGTATGGGCACACATGAAGTAGGCTTTTATGGGTGTCACATGATGGCGAGCTCACGTTAATTATCTTATCATTACGTGATAAGTTCGTAATCAAGCCATTGTTTCAAGCAAATATTAGTGCTAACTAATGCTATTAGTTACGAGCTTAATTGCGTTGACATCCGAAATGTTTTTTATTATTTAAAACTGGATAAAAACAAATGTTAATAACCTCAAAATACCTCAGCGCCATATTGTGACACCCAAAAAGAGGCTTCAAATATGTCACAAGACACCATCTCCTGACTATTCTTACCTCCATGATAATGCCCTAGAGCAAACAATGACGTTACACTAAAATGTGCGCTAAATTATGCTGAACCCATAAGCAGTGGAAACTGCGTTTGTAGGTAATTAATTGTAACAGCCACGTGTCTACTCCATACTTACATATTGACTGCCTACTAATTCTCACTTTTCAGAAATTAAGGAATAGAGCGCTATATCTCAGTGTGGTCTGATATAACTTGTCATGCATAATACGCAACGAACACAATAATACTTAAGCAGTATGACGATTATTTCCATAGGTTTATCATAGGAAAGTGATCACTTTCAACTCCTGACTGTTTTCTTCGTTTCAGTCACTGTGTTTTGTTCCGCTACTCATCAACATGAACGAATTAGTGTACGGTTTCCTATTTCCGATCGCATTAAATAATTTAAGTTTGGTGTATTTATCTGAATTCAAGAGGAATTGTAACTTCAGTAAATTAAGTTGAGTTGTTGTGTTTTTGGATAGTTAAAAACATTTCAATCTTATAATAACTTTACTACTGATCATTTCATTTACAACACTGCACAAAAATTCCCGACGTTAATCTGTATCTTATTGCTAAAGACTTCTGAACTTAGAATTAATACTGTTATCGTTTAGTTAAACAATGATTTTAATTTAAATAGGAAGTGGTGACACGACGGACAACTTCAGACCCTCTGTTACCTTGTGCAAACATGAAACATTATGAAAGTGAACTTGATAGAATGTCATGTAACTATGGCGTAATTTCGTGTTTTGTACTGTTATATACTAAGGGCATCCACTAGAAGTTTGTATGTATGTTATGAATGTATATAAATAAATATGTATATATTTGTATTATTGAGCAAAATTTGCCAAAAAAAACAATGAATCACTAATGTAGTACATCAATGACGTGTATCAGAAGCACTTAAATGATGATTGGAGCATATCAGTTTAATTTTTAAATTGTGATGCAATGCACATTTAATTTAATCAACATATTATAAGTTGTATAATGTGTATTTTGAATTTTTGGAAACAGTTTTTTTTAAATTTATGCTCCCCTCCCCAGAACAGTATTAAAATTAATATGGTCCTTTCTTAAAGAAATTAAGGAGATTCAAAGTAGACTCGTAGCTTACAGCATAAAATTTAAAATAATTTTACCCGTTGATATTGTAAAATAGGATACTTATAAAATAAAAGTTTGTCACAAAAATGAAAAACTTCAATAGGAAACATCATTAACTCTAGGCAACTAACGATAGGTCAAATCAGGAAAATAAGTACTTCAAGACATTAGAATTTTTTTTTCATCCTCTTCTTAACTGAATATATGACATAAAACACTGCAGGTATTCTGAACAAATGCGTAAACTCCCAAAATCCTCAAAAGTTACACATGAATACAGTTCCAATTACTAATTGTGACGCGTAATTTCAAGCAAGTAGCCACACTGGCAACCAGGCACTATGTGCAGTTTGATCATTTTTCTGTTTACCAAGTACTAGTGTCATTGAAGTACAGAAATAAAAACAGACATTCAGGTGAAATAAACCGGAACGGAATTAAAATTAATTTATAAATATCATGTACCGTATAGAAAATAAATATTGAGGTGCTCATAAAAGGTAGATATTAACAATATTTAATTTTTCCATCAGTTACACAACCTATGAAATACAAGGCTCGATACTACGCTAACTGTTCCGGTAACGTTAGAATCAGACATTAAATAACGAACAAACGAAAAATAATTGAACGAAACACACTGACGAGTATTTTATGATTTAAAATGTTTGTTCGTGACATACCACCATATACATGTACACACCAGGGAGTATTAGATGTATAGGACTTATTCCACAGATAACATCAATAAAAAGGTTCAATTTTCCTCACCTATCGGTTCTACAACATGAAACCTGCGTACACTTCTCCCGTAATAAAGACCTATAGTCACTGGCTTTCCTTTTATCTCGTGTGGCTAATCCACAGAAGATTCGTAGCCGCAGGCTAACTCCCTCCACTTACTCACAAGCAAATTGGCTCCTTCTATTGGGCACGTAGCCGACCTTCGCGAAACAATACCTTATTCTTCGCATATCTCTACCTTCTCCTGTTGGTAGTTATATTGACTGTGGTTGCTGTAGGTATTGCTGAACATTTTCATGATTGGCTGCAGCATACTTGATTGGTTTATACTTGTTGCTTACTCGAGGAAGTGTGATAAAACCTTACACACACACGCACACACAAAATCAGAATTACTGAATTAAGGCCATGATCTTTAATTTACTTCAAGCAATTGCAAATAATTCGAATATTTTTTAACCAAATATTTTGAAAAAAAATTGAGACTGTACAATTATACGAAATACGATTTTGCCAGAGCTGTTTTTTAAACAATGTACCGTTTGCTAGCAAAAAATTATTTTGCTTCATTTCGGCTCATTTTGGCAACAAATTATTTAATATTGCAGGGGCAAAAATCTAAAAATACGTTTGGTGCAATGCAACATAAAAATTCAGATACAAACGATGAAGTGTTAAAATTGTAAGAATGGAATATTTATATATGTATTAATTTGTATTAAATTTTTTTCGGAAATCACTGCAAAACTAAAGAGCGAGCCTTTAAACGGCCTTCGTAGTGTAGTTGGTTAGGCGCCTATCTACGGTGCGAGAGATCCTGGGTTTAAATCCAGGTTCGGGTCTGTCTGTAGTGTTGTCCCTTCACCTCACATCACCCTCCTCGGCTCTTAAAACCTCTCTGTTAAAGTGCCTTAAAACCCTCTCACATCACATCACGTCACAATCAGAATTAGAAAACACAACTTTCTCAGAATTGCTAGCGATGGTGGAAAACCTCAACTAATGTGCCTGTACCGAATATGACACGCTTAAGGTTCACAAATCACGTGTACTTAAGTCATTAATTGTATTACCAATATAACACATGGATGATGTAATGCAGATATTTATGGACGATGTATGTTTAGAGACGAGAAATATTCGCGGGTTCACGGACGTGTAGGGTAGCCTCCAAGAATATGTGTGTACTCAAGCAGACAACAGCTGTTCATTGGTTGCTCGCTGACTCAGTTGTATGGGGCATGTGTTTATTATTGCCTCAAACACTTCCAGGGGATGTGGAACAAGTCAAGGACCAATTCCGAAAATTACACGAGCTAATAGTTGCTAGAATTCTAGCGTGTGCGTAAACGAAAATGCAAATTTTTCAGGTCCCTATTCATGTTCATACTGTAGAGTAGTGCGTATAGACCCCACATCGATCTCGGTATTACCACACAATGGTGACTAGTGGGCCATATTGAGAACTGGGCCATATTCGGTAAAGGTACCTTATATTTAGAGCCCGGTAGTTTTCGCGGAAAGAATTTTGCAGCACTTTGTTTCAGTGCCTTACGTGCGCACCTGCATCTCAGCTTTGTGGTCAGTGATTGGATGCCGTAACACCCAGCGTGTGGAGGTTAAACCCGCAAATCACAAACGTGATGTGTGACAGTTATCCATGTACTGATTGGCACAGTCAAATGAATAACGACTCTGCACAAAAACACTCTGTCAATAGCCATGAAGTTGAACTGCAGGTGTGCACGTAAGACACTGAAACAAAGTTGGGCAAAAATCTTTTCGCGAAAACTACCGGGCCCTACTTATATTTAATGACACCGTATTTTGCAAAACAGTGTAGTTTCCTGCGCGTTGTGGCGGATGGTTATGAGACTATTGAAGATGAATCACAAATATTAACAAGCAGCGCTCCTGTGTTATCATTGGCCCAGTCAGATGGTACACGCCAATAACGAAAAAAAGAACGTGAGATATGAACATGTCATATAAAAGCCTTGTAAACAGTCATCTACTTCCAGGGGCCACGGTAGTCGAGGTGTCGGACCATTCGCCTCCCACCAAAACGATCCGGGTTCGATTCCTGGCGGGGTAGAACCCGGATTTTCGCATGTGGGAATCGTGCCGGACGTTGCCGCTGGTCGGCGGGTTTTCTCGGGGATATTCATTCCGACGCTGCTCCATACTTACATCATGTCCCCTCTCATCAGTGCTGAAGACCTCGATGTTAAGCGCTGACCAAAATCTCTACACTCACTCAACTGCTTCCAGATAAGTCAGTGTCATTAAGCATTTTAGGGGTCCACCACCATAGTGATTATTTGCAGAAGCCCTTGTCAAACGGAGAGATTACATCTGTATTTAAGTTTGTAAATTATTTTTGGATACTTCGTTAAAGGTGCGTAACAATCACTTCAATATGAATAATAAGTTTCATTAGCAAACGAGCATTTAAAATTTAAATTCAAGTCTAAAATAATTATTTAGTAAGTTAAAACATCTGTAACTTAACGAAATCTATATTACGTAAATTATTTTGTAATGTTACTACAACTATGCTTCAACTTGCTAAAATGTATCAGTAGAGACAGGTAATATTCGTGGATTCACTGACCTGTTACGGGTGTTCAAGTGCGATAAAATCATAATTATATGTTTACGTTAAATAGTGATAGTTTTGTAGACGATACTTGTGAGTGCAATTTCCTCTTACAAAACAATTTCAGGTGGTATATTTCTCTCATAAAGGTGAGTCAAACTATAGTTTGCATTTTCTACTGCCGTGTGCAAATAGTGAAAACCAATTGATTTCTGTAAGTGAAATAATTCACAGCGAAATAACATGTCATGGGCTACGTAATAAAACATTAAGAAATATCTTGCGAACTTTTTTTATATTTAAAAAAAATGGTTGATTTTTTTTGTAATTTTTTTGTACTTCTACGTAGCTCATGGGATGTAAGTTCACGGTAAATTATCCCATTCAAGTAAGTTAACCTGTTTTCACTTTTTGCATGGCAGCAGAACAAGCAAATTTTTACTTTGAAGCACCGTTATGAGATAACTATGTGAGCTAAAATTCTTTCGTAAGAGGGAACTGCACTCACAAGTATCGTCTACAAAACTAACAATATTTCATATAAATATATATCGAGCCTTGTATTTCATGGGTTGTGTAACTGATGGAAAAATTAAATATTGTTAATATCTACCTTTTATGAGCACCTCAAGATTTATTTTCTATACGGTACATGATATTTATAAATTAATTTTAATTCCGTTCCGGTTTATTTCACCTAAATGTCTGTTTTTATTTCTGTGCTTCAATGACACTAGTGCTTGGTAAACAGAAAAATGATCAAACTGCACATAGTGCCTGGTTGCCAGTGTGGCTACTTGCTTGAAATTGCGCGTCACAATTATGAAATTATGAATTCATTGCACTTTAACACCCTTAAACCCCCAAGAATATCTGCATACCAAAGCTGACAATAGCTCCCTATTGGCTACTTGCTGTAAATTGATGCTACATAATTTGGCCTGCACTATGCTGCTTCTTAATTATTAGCCCAGCGACCTCCAAGTTGCGTCAAATATGACAGCTGCAGTTGTTTCAGTCCTAGCTTATACTCACAAGAAGACGTGGATTGTTCGTGTCCCTAAGTATCAGTAACGTGACTTGGACACAGAATACATAATACTACACAAGTAAAACAATAATGCGAGTGGGGAAAATGTGTGATGAACGATCCAGAAAAATGGCGGCACGAACCACTGAGACAACATAAAGTCATTCGTTAAGGGGCATTGAAAGGTAATATGTCGAGCGAATGACTGGAGTTTCAACCGATGAATTCTTTGGAACTTTTTTTATCGTGTAGCTATTTTCTTACTTTTCCATACCCATTAAGAGGCAGCTGCCTGCGAACACGCCATAAATGTGAGAGGGTTTTACGAACCTTAAATAACGAGGTCTTAAGAGCTTAGTAGAATGAAGTGATGTGAAGGAACAACACAACATCCTTCACGAGCCAGGATTCTAACCCAAGACCTCTCGCTTCACTACGCTACGGAGGCCGGCTAACACGCCATGAAGACGCCCACCTAACAGAGGATAGTAAATAGCACTCAGTGACTAACCGCTAGGGTCACAATTTTGTCGCGGAAAATATTTCTGCTCTACTCTGTTTCAGTGTCTCCCGTGCAAATCCGCAGCTATGCTTCGTGGTTACTGGTAGCGTGTCTTTGTTCAGACACGTTTCTCATTTGACTGCACTAATCAGAATAAGATTATTGTAACTCAATACGTCTGTAATTTTCCAAAGCAAGTGAGAGTAAAATCGTCCAATCCCAGACGATGTAGCAGGACTGCAGATGTGCACATGGCGCATTGAAACCGAGTGTCGCAAAAATCTTTTCGCCATAAAAACGTTGCTCTACTAGTTACATACAAGATCCATGTCTAGAATCCCATGCAGCCAATAACCGACCGATTGCATTAGCATAAAAGGTGCCAGCATTATATTTCCCTCCTGTATTTCCTACTCATCCCGTGCTTGAAACGTGCACGTGACGTTGGATACTAATAGGCAGGTATCGTCACGTGACAATGTTGCGTATATGTGCGCGCAAGATAATCCGCGGTTACACCGGGGAAGATGTAAGGCGTTTACGATAAGTAAGGTAAGTTTGTTACGTCCCTTGACCAGGTTAACTCGATCACCAAAGGTTCGCTCGTTTTATATCGAATTTCTACAAACATTTTGCAATGTTTATTAAATTCGACTTCTGATGAGCTATATGTTATTCTGTTTGTTTTATGCAATATTTTACGTTCCAAGACAAACAAGAGAGTAAAAATTGTAGAAAAATATATGCTTTCAATCAATAGTACTGCACTATTATAAAGTAAACCATGGGGAGATGTTTCATTGTTCAAATTCAATTCATATGGTCTTAATTGTTAGAAATAAAATTGGAATAAACGACATTCTTTCAAATTATTAGATATTTATGTTGTCTATTACGACTTCATCAACCACAGTAATAGCAACATATTTTAATTTATTCCTTGAAGTAAGTTTAAAATGTCTTAGCTTGTGGTGCGATGGCAAACCAGGCTATAGGTGATTCGCAATAACGTGAACACTTTTGAATACCATATTGTCAATAATACCAACTAAAATATATTTATTTTAACTTCAGATGTTAGTTTTTTAGTACAGTTCAATCTATGCACTCTGATTGTTACTTACGTTGCTTTTTTGTACTGAAAATGTACAGGCCACTATAAATTATCTTAAAGGAATTAAACATAACTAAGGTTTTAAAAGTACTTTTTAGTCCCGAACCGTCTATAGAACAGATATTATTTCTAAAAATGGTGACGCAAATTACAGTAAATTTTTATAATTGTCAAATGAAGTGTGTTCATAAATTCCAATAACATGAACAATTAGGATACATCCAAATTTTTTATTAAATTAACTTCTATTTACAACAAAATATCACTTATTGTCAAAACTCAAAGAGTAATGATTAGAGATGGTAAAATATCGCGGGAAAAGTTGACTATTTGCTAGGTTTCAATGTAATAAATGTAATTCTTATGTGTTTTTTTTTTTTTTTTCGTTACTGGAGAGTCCCTATTTGACTTGAACAATGTTAATTCTGGACGTCTGTTATTAGAGTGCAAACAGCTAAAACGTGCTACACAACCTTCCTCTAACTATGCAAGCCGCACAACGTTTCATTTATTTGGAGAATACACTGCAGAAAAGATTCTCGCGATTTTCCACCAGCTCTAGTAATGATGCAAAATATGTTTAAAATAAAACAAAACCAACAATACACGTATTCCTGACTAAGGAAATATATTTAATGTATCCACTTATTTTCCAATCTGTTACCCAATTCACACTTATCTTTGTAGATGAAACATAATTCGCGAAACCATTTGTAAAGTTTGGTTAACATAATCCAGCCTAATATACAGGCTGAGTAAAACAGAATACCCCAACTTTGAATGTCTGAATAATCACAACGAAACAACTTGCAACGTTGCGTTACCACTCAAATGAACCGTGGAATAGTGAAGTAAGTTTTTATACCATACCTTTATAAATTTTAAATTTGACCGACACGAGCAGCAAGAATCACATCGATGCGATACTCACTCATTCCATACTCGTGCCAGCATGCCCGGTGTAATGGTGTGAATGTCGTCCGTAATTCTTGTTTTGAGTTCGGAAATGTTAACCGGCAATGATGGAACGAACACGAAATCTTTTATGTACCCCCACAAGAAAAAAATCACACGGGGTGAGATCTGGGCTCCTTGGGGGCCAGTGAAGAAGTGACCGGTCATCATCTGCTCCGCGCCCAATCCAGCGTTGTGGCAACGTCTCGTTCAGGCAGACGCGAACAGCTAGGTGCCAGTGGCGTGGTTCACCATCCTGCTGGAAAATGAAGTCCCTTGCCGCGTCTACGAACTGAGGAATTAACAATTTGATAAGCATGCCCAAGAAAGAAATCCCAGAAACAGCGCAAAACACGTTCACTTTGGGGGAGGTACGTTCGTGTTCGGTGGCTTAATGTGGATTCTCCTGGCCCCATATTTTTAGATTTGGAGTAGGTTTCGAAACATTAATCACACTCATATTCGTCTAAATCATTCCTAGAAAAATTAAACAACAGCAGTTTTTCATGTTCTTTAGATTAATATGGTAAGACTTATTTTACCACTTCTACGTTTCTTTCGTGGGTTACGTTTTAGCTGTCGAGACAACCTGTCGTCATTAAGTTTATCTGTTTCTTTCGCTTCAAGTCTTTATTTTCTTCAGTATTTTTACATTTCGTTAGGAGCTGGATAGTTTTGCTATGCACTGTTGTTCTTATCTTGCAGTAGTTTCAACATTTTTCGTATTTATGTCTTCAGTGTAACAGAAGTCAGTAAAATTGGTAACGCACTGTTTTGGTATAAAATTCGAGGGCTAAAGATATTCAGGAATAGACGATAGTTCCGTCAGATTTTAACTGGATAACATGACTGGTCTTGAAGGGTTTTACGCTGGAACTATGTACTGCTGGCTGTAGAAGAAACCACGCGATGGATTTGCTTAAATTTTTTTTACCAATAAAAAAATTGGGTTGCCACTGAAAATATATGAGCCGGTCAACTTTGCCCTTGGCGTCGTGCCTCACTTACACAAACACACAGCAACTTTGCACGCACATTTTCGACAGAAATGTTATGAAAGGTTTGAATATTACTCGATCTAAAGGATGTTGCTATAATTACATACAATAATAATTTAACTTTCTTCTGCAAATTGAAGCACCTCTGCGGAATTAATGTGGGAGAAATTACCATTAAAAATTAACAAATTCTAATAACATGGCATGAGAGGAATGAACTGACAAGTGAGTTTCTCTGAGAAAATTCGTATCAATGCAGCCATTCTGTCTCTTCACTATCGTCTGTGAGCCTTTTCCATATTAAAACTTCTATATGGGCCTTTAAACACGAAATGAGGTAGTAAAAATTGCTCTCTGTGAAGTAGGAGACGAACATCGCAATTGTTTATTTTTCTTCCGTTGATGTAACCACATGCACATCTTTGCTGAGTCTAGCAGATATATTTTGCCAAGGCAGTTATTTAACTGAGTTACGATATCACATGCAATCCAGACCTAACCTGATTTATTAACTGTGTTGTTATCTAACCAAACATGAAAATAATTTTCTACTTCTCCTCTAATTATCGATTATGCCTTCATTCTGCTAATTAATTCAAATTTTCTCATAGAAAATAAATGATTTGGACGTAAAATTACACGCGTAATATACTTTGCCAATTTCTAAAGGATATTTGCCAATTAGTTTAAAGTATTTGAAAACAATGATTTGCAATAAAATTGTCTTGCATATTTTAACTGGGTACCATACGTAGTACACAATATCATACTTAATATATTTTACAATGTCTCACCGAAATCACTTGTAACAGCAATCCTCCGAAAATCGTAGCATTGACAAATATTCGTCTTTACAAATCATCGAACGTCTCTACTCTTCATCAATTATTCGTACACTGATGTATAACTTCCAGATTGCAGCTTCCAGCTGAGTGAGTGTGTCACCTCCCCTACCCTGACTGCTGCGCTACCTATCCTAAATGTGCAGGAGAAATAGTACAGCCCTCCTACACTTCGGTTCAGTAATCCCGTAAATCGCTTGCCTACGCACCCTTATTCGTTCGTACATAACTGATATGTACTCAAGTTACCATGCTTCAATATATACAAATTTTAAGAAAAAAGTGCACAGAAAATTCAGCTCCTTACCGTCGCCTATGTGAGACTCTGTAACACTAACAACTTGCGAAATGTAACCAAGAATAACGTATGAATATCTACCCCAACATAATTATTCAGTTGGGCCGTGAGTACCGATTCGAAATTCATACATTTGGGTAAGTAAATATGTACGTGTTTGTATGTTCATATCTAGACGTAATTAAGATGTTAATATCTAGTCAGTAGCGTAAGTTGTGATCAGAATAGGAAATTAATAGAGAATGCATAAGTTTGTTATTATTTATTTTAATTTAAATTAAGAATTTTATATCTCAAAATACTTTGTTTAAATGTATGTATACACATAATACCTACCACACAAATTGTGATGCAGTCACCATCTTACTGAAATGCATAGTGAAACACCAACGAATAATTTCTCAAACAGATTTAAAAATCTTTGCTAACTCAAGTATTGGCATGGAATACACATTCATCAGACTTGTCAATAATACGTAATTATTTTAATGACAAATGCACAGCGCTGAACATCAAACTGCCTCTGTAATACTGTTCACCCTGCACAGGACATTTATCCTGAGCAGATATTTAATTTGCTGGCGTCTATTTATACATCACTAGGAGTTAGTGTTTTTTTTTTTTTTTGCTTTCCAGTAAAATATTAAATATGGGCTAGAAGACACAACATCCATAAAAATGGAAAACTTTAATTTTTACAGCTTTTAATGTGATAATATCCAGGCCTCTATTACAAACGCATATTAGAAATACTCGCGTTTTTTATTTGCAAATAGTAGTTTTATCCCAAAACCACTCGAACAGGGCTTAATGGATGTTAAAATTTCTTTTTTTGGTGCCCATCACTGTTCAGCTTTTACACATCAGATAACATGTAAATTTTCCCGAATAAGAAAAATTTAGATCCTACAGTTTCTGTATAATCAGTCACCAATGTCACAAAATCGCCGTTGTGGCGTAGCCAAAATAGTAATGTAATTACTTATGAAATCAAAATTTCAGAAACAGGAAGACAGTGCATCAATGCATTTTATGGCGCGTTTGTCAAAAGTTAGATTTTAAAACTTTAGAAACAGTCACAATTCATATGCATATATTTAGTCATATTCATCAATTTTAAAAACAAAAAAAGTATCTCTTTGTAACCGCAAAGGTGTCTTGAAATAGCTCATAGGTATCATTTAGTATCAATATGAACTAGTTGGTATCTGTAAGTTATTTTTATTTATTTTGGCTGTACCGTAACGACCTTTTTGTGACATTGATTAAGGGTTATACAAAAACTGTAGGGACTAAATTTCTTTTATTTTGGGAAATAACATGTTATCAGATCCATACATGTTGAACAGTGTTTGGCACAAACATAAAATAATGAATTTTTACGGGTCCAAATTCCTGGCAACACGTGCCTATTTACGCAGTTTTAGTAATATTTTTTATTCGCTTGATGATAGCATATATCTTTACACCATCATATAGAAGCGAAGAAAATATATTTACTATGACGTGTAATTTTTATAACAATGAAAAATTAAATAACTTCGGTTAGTAAATTACTTAATAAAACTTATCTTAAGTCAAATAAATAACTGGACAAAATTACGTGATCCTTTATTATGGAAAATTTAGCTTGCAATGTATAAGCAGTTATTTTACACAGTACATCAATGTGGCGGTATTATGATAAATTTTTTTAACGATTTAAAAAATAAATTTCTCAAAAACAGTGTAAATAGGAGTTCATTACCTGCCCTAGCAACATGAGAGGTTGATGTGAGAGTGGATGAAGTAACGATGTAATCCAGGGAAAGGGGAAACAAAAACACCCCGAGAAAAAAAATCTGTCTTTTAATTGCAATGTCCGCCACATATCGTACATGCTAAAATTGGATCCACAGAAACATTAAAATATAGAAACTTATCACTGTGATAAATTCGGTAAATTAACACTGAACTAAGAATAACACTTGAGACTTCGTTCATAATATTTGGAGTGTTTTGTATGTTTATCAGATTCTATTCATTGGGTATAAAGTGGTAACCGTTACGTTATAGGGCCTACACGTTGGCGAAAAAAAATTTTGGTAAAATGTATTATTATTGTTGTTATTATTACTATCGTAAACCGATCGTTTATCGTGATATAACTTAATATCGTGATGAACCACTTTGCTGACTTCTCGAAATTGTTCACTAAGCTACCAACACGGAGCAGGCATGTGTAGCGACCGACGCTACGTACCGAATACAACATCACAATTAAAATGTTTAACATATTTTTGTTACTGAAGTTCGATGCCTTAGTATCACGAAGTAGAGTGTTTTACCACATGCACACAATGGTCCGGAACTCTCAGCTCAGTGGTTATAGAACCTGGCCACTTGGCTAAGTGTTCCGGGTTAAATTCCCGGCCAGAGAGGAAAATGTACCGTTACCTCCCAGGATTCAGGACTGAGTGTTGTGTTGTCCTTTCATCCCCATCTAGCCATCTTAAGGCATTGACAGTACCACCTCGCCTACACTGTTAAAAATTTCCGTAAATTCATAGAAATATTTACAGAGAAGTACCGTAATTATACGGAAGTGCTTTCCGTAATTTTTTGTTTACGGAACTTTGTCCGTGTTGCAAGTTTACGTGTGTTTTACCGTAACTTTACATAAATTCGTGGAAATCTGTTTCTGCAATTTTAAAAAATATTTTATTGTGTTTCTTAAAAATATTCTGGTATTAATAAAAAAATTGTATCTTCTAAAGTCTCACCACTGCGTATAACTCACTTGCTGATTACTGTCCACTATGGTATAACTGTTAGCGTGTCTGCCTGGGTATCATGAGGTCGTTGGTTCGCATCCCGGGAATTTCGACGAATTTATTAATGTACTAAATTATACTTAAAGATATCGAGAACACACAACAAACAATACTAATTAGCATTTTTGGAAAATGAAGTGCCAGTAGTTTAAAGACATTAAATTATTGTTTGGAAAACGGATTGTCCGTAATTTTTCGGATTATTCCGTTATCGTAGAGAGCTGAGTGTCCGTTATTTTACAAAGATTTCTGGATAACGTTTTGCCTGTACTTTTCCGTAATTGCACGAAAATTTTTTCTAGCAGTGTAGGCAAGCTTCAGGGGTACATCAGAGGTTCAAACGAGCCTTACGAGCTGAAAACTCATTCACCTAATGCAGGTAACGTCAGGACAAATCCTATGTTCGTGTCGTGCGCCAATACACTCAGTGTGTTGAGTGTTTCATTCTTAATTTTTTAATTCTGGGCTGAAAAGTGTAAAATTTGCGATTATAACGTGAAATCTATTTATCTTACGATTTAGTACAAGCATAGCATTTGAACTATTAACGTTTATTTAGGCAGCAATTAATCAAACAATTTTTGATATTCTTAATTTGCTCGACTTATTGCGGCTTAAATACATAATTGTGCAAGGTATATAGACTCTATGACCACAAATTGCACCTTTACTTCTCAGAACTTAAAAAAAATCGAAAAATTATATAATTCAAAACTTTAATTAATGAGTGAATAGTGACTTAAATTCGTCACATATTTACGTAAATCCCTTCTTGTCGTGCGTTCATTTTGCAAATGTTATTTTTTTTGTAAATAATTTACTTGTAAAACCATTTTTGTGGAACAAGTCACGGTCCATAATGCGAGTTGACGACGTCTCACGAGGACACGTTTGCCTCAGTCGTGTTCTGTTCTCTTCTCATAGCATAGGTAACTAGCGTTGCGAGAGAGGCAATTCGCATAAAATATTATGAACCTATATATAGCTCTTGTACATTGGTAAACACAACGGCAGAGCTGTTCTAATATGTATAAGCTGGCAAAAATTAGTTATTAGCTTGAATGAAGGATAAGTATGAATACTAACGTATACCAAACGAAACAGAATTTATGCCATGAAACAATCTGTGGAACATGACGACGACGATAAGATATTTCAGACAGAACATTTTGCTATAGGAGTCAGTATACCTGGCTTCTTGTTAATTTTCGTTACGGAGAGTTTTAAAAATAGCATTTCATTTTAAGAAAGGAAAATGCGTTGCAAACAATGGTTGTTCTAAAAGTTTCGTTTAAAATCACTGTTTATAAGGCCTATAAAAACTGCAAAACAAAATTGTCTGCAATACTTTTAAATCTCTATATTTAGTCTCCAGATTGATACGAACATGTCAGAAGGTTTTACAATGAACATTGATGCAGATTTTCTGACAATAAAACGGCAGGGGTACGATTGAAACATTACTAATCATACAATTGCCTTGCATTTATAGGCGCCGCCTATTTTTTTTAGAAAATAGTTGGCCAACTGATGGAATGCACCCGGCACCATTGCAAGGTCTGAAGATGCTCTCATGCGATATCTTTAATTGGCCCATAGATAACCCACTAATGGTAAGACATAAATTGCACATGAATGGACCACGTGTACGACCAGCGATGACACACCAGTGCCCCACTTCACAGCCATCAGCTAGCTTACAGACGGCTTGCCATACGTGTACCAGCGATGGCCCACCAATGTAAGACTTCACAGCTATAAGCTGGCTTACAGAAGGCTTGCCGAGCGTGTACCAGCGATAGCCCAACAATGTCCCTCTTCACAGCCGTCAGCTGGCTTACAGATGGCTTGTCATGCGTGTACCAACGATACCCACCAATGTAAGACTTCACAGTCATAAAATTGTTTACATATGGCTTGCCATGTGTGTACCAGCGATTGCCCACCAATTTCTCTTTTCACAGCCATCAGCTGGCTTACATATGGCATGCCATGCGTGTACCAGCGATGGCCCACCAATGTACGACAACACAGACATCAGCTGGCTTACAGACCTCTTGTCATGCGTGTATCAGCGATGGCCCACCAATGTACGACTTCACAGCCATAGGCTGGCTTGCAGAAGGCTTGCCAAGCGTGTACCAGCGATAGTCCATCAATGTCCCTCTTCACAGCCGTCAGCTGGCTTACAGATGGCTTGTCATGCGTGTACGAACGATTGCCCACCAATCTACGACTTCACAGCCATCAGCTGGTTTACAGACGGTTTTCCATGCGTGTACCAGTGATGGTCCATCGATGCACGACTTCACAGCCATCAGCTGGCTTACAGAAGGCTTGCCATGAGTGTACCAGCAATGATCCACCAAATGAACCTCTAAACAGCTACGGTTGGCCCACTTATAAAATTGCATAGGTTTACTGATATAAAAACTTACTTTAAATTTCGTCCTTACTTAATTTTTCTTGTACGAAATTGTTTATTTTCCGACTTAGAATCTAGTTATCCACCTGAAAATTATTTCGTCACAGCCGGGATTAGAATATACTACCCTCATGTTAACAGATTCGCATGCTAGCCTCAAGACAAAGGTGTACAGTCGAGAACGGGCTGTGTGTAATTAATTTATAGGAGGTTTTTGTATACTCCGAACTTCCACATAATATCGTTTATTAAAATAATATTTTTTTTTAAATTGATGCACAACTAGGTAAACGTTCTTTTTAAGTAGACATGAAATGTTACAATGTTGTAATGTTTTTGCTTGTTTACACATGTGTACTAAAATTAAAACATAAAACCGAAAACCTACAACCAATACCGGTATGCAGCCATGTAGGCCATCTGCGGTGTGTCAGCATAAAGCCATAGTTCCACACATATATAAATTTCATCAACGGGTCATAAATGTAGTTCTGATTGTTTCACTTCTGTAGCTGGGCCAGCTAAGTAGAGCCATATCATAGCCAGTAGCTAGAACAGCAGAGATAGCTGTAAACCAGTTAACGTCCCATTGTGCATTTTTAGATGGGTAAGAAAAACCAACGTGCGGGTAGGCGGCACCCGTAAGTGCTAACGAAAGACTCTTCAATCAATCAGTCTCTATGGCCGTGGGCTTCTGCTAGAGTTGGCTATGTCCTCGCCCCTTCCACAGTAACAAATACCCGGATAAAGCGATGGCGACAATTATGACATCGGCCCGACAGGCGCCAGTCGTGGAAGAGAAGATCGTCAACAACCGGTGGGAAACCCTGGGTGAGACAAGGTACAACTACGCAAGAGTCAGGAGGATGGGTGGGAGGTGTAAAGTGGTGGTACTAGTGAGGAAGGTGGCGGCATCCCCTCTTCAGAGGAGGAGTTCCAGCCCTGCGATGATCCAGGCGAGCTATTAGCGCGCTTCTTCGGCGCCGGGAGAAAGCGCCGGTCCGGTCACGATCGACCTGCCCTCTGACGACGCGCGCTTTCTCCGCGGCCATCGGGTGACATAACTCCGCGCGGGGGCGGCGCTGATGAAGGTCGTGGTGCGTCCCAGCTAGTTTCCTTCTGCGGCCTGCCGCGAGTTGGCCGTCGTTGGTATAGTTAGTGATGGCTAGAGCCACTAATTTCTGGAGAATATTGCAACAGCTTTAGTGACGTATCGTGGTCGTGTTCCAAGGCAAGCAATATGAGCTCCGACTATACGCTTTGAGCACGTGGACTCAATGTGCCTACCTTTCATATCCAATAAACATTGTTGGATAGACTGAGGTATATTATTGAAGAACACATTCCTTGCCTCTTGAACGCTACTGGAAGAAGAGCGTACCTGCTCCTGCATGTCTAATGGTCCCACTGACAACTCCGTGTTGAGTGTATTCATTGATATGCCCATTAACTTTTCGCGAAAAGAATTTTGCCCCAGTTCGTTTCAGCGTCTTGCGTGCACCGCTGCAGTTGTGCTTCATGATTATTGGCAGTGTGTGTTTGTGAAGTGGTATCTCTTATTAGATTGCACCAATCAGAATAAGATTACTGCAACACCACACATCTGTAATTCGCGGGTAGATCCTCAACTAACGGGAGAGTAATTGTGGCAAAACTCTTTTCGCGGTAAGTTCATGGCCATATATGTAGGGCCACGATTTTGTCGCGAAAAGATTTTTGCCTCACTTTGTTTCAGTGTCTCACGTGCACATCGGCAGTTCTGTTTCAAGGTTATTGGCAGCGTGTCTATGTTCAGAAACGTTTCTCATTTGACTGCACCAATCAGAATAAGATTATTGTGAGTCTGTACGTCTATAATTTGCCGAGGACAGTGAGAGTAAAATCATCCAACCACAGACGATGTAGCAGAGCTGCAGGTGTGCACATGACGCATCGAAACCAAATGTTGCAAAAATCTTTTCGCCATAAAATCGTGGCTCTACTTATACGTTACTAATCACCACATGCCTTGGAACACGACCATATATCCCCCAGTGAACAGCTTGTTTCATTGCCTTACATACACTTACACCTCTGCTTAGTGGTTATTTCCAGTGTTACTCATTTGACTGTGCCAGTCAGAATAAGGTTAGTTAGTACGTCACTACAAGTCTGTGATTTTCAGGTAGAGCTCCAATATAAGTGAAATTTTAAACGTCCAATCACTGACCATGAAGCAGAGCAGCAAATGTGCACATCAGGCACTGAAGCAATTTTCAGCGAATCTCTAGTCTCTAAAAATCGGTGGTCTTAATGATTGTGAACTATCGCTAGAATTCAATGTAATATATTAATTTCTGACGCTTGACTTTCGTTCCGTATAGGAATGAGCCAATATTAAATCTGGCGCGCTGTTGTAGAACGTGTTTGATTCGTCTGTAAGCAGTTAAACTATGCCACATACGGTCGTTCAATCACACGAGGCGCAAGACCTTACATTGATTTGGAAACTACGCAAACAGAAAAGATTCTCGCGATTTTACACCCTCTCTATGCATAGCATACCAGTAGATACAGTAGAAAATAGGAAGTATCTTTCGTGCCACCGTATTTTGGATACTGTGTAGTGCAAGCGGCTTGTACGAAATAGGATGGTTCTGAAGATGCTTAAAGACGAATCACAAATTTGCAGTACATGCGCACCAGAGTTATCATTGGCCCAGTCAGATGAGGACACGCCAATTACGAAGAAAGTCAGATATGGACATGTTACATTTAAGAGGAGTCTTCGCCGGTGTTAAATTTCCACATTTGAGGCTTGGGAATAGCGTAACGATAAAAGTCAGTGTCACACGCCTGACGAGAGGCACATCGCCTCTATTCGCAGCGCGCCAAACTGGAGGGCAAGGTTTTCCTTGTAGTCTTTTTCCTTACGGGACTTTAAACTGTGACCACAACATTAAATTTTTTAATAATTTGAAGTAAAGGCCAACACATGCCTTTCATTTTGCACTTGACGAATTCAGGTAATATTTTCGGAGTTACAGCAGTTAAAAAAAAAACCCTTTTTTTTTTAGCCATTTTGAAAGGCCCGAAAATCTTACATTTAACAAGCGTGCTGAATTTGTGAGAACATAGAAGCATAATTTGAAATGCATATTATTTTCGTAGACAAACATAATACGAATAAGTTAAGTGGTTTCGCGTAAAAAAAATACGCGTGACATGCTGCAACGCCGTCCATGCGCCAGTCGAGGACTTCTCGTAGGAAACAGTTAACATTTCCCGCGATAAACCAGTGTCATATCTATCCCTCTAACAAGTGCACTTTTGTGACATCTCCGCAGGCATTTTTGGGGTCCACTGTGCATCAACATTTAGATCCCAGGTTTTCTCTGCTGCCTACATCAATTTATCTAGATCTAAAAATATCGCGGTTTTTTACTTTCGGTCACAAGATAGAATTCAAGCAACTGCGAGCTCGTGTTACTTTCACAATCAGCCACTGACTATTATTTGGCACCTCCTGAGAGTGCGCTGAGCCAATAATAAAGAAGAAAACTAAATGCATACCAAGCCGTATGGTTAGAGATGATGTTTTATAGCGAAAAAACTCGACAGTTTGCTTGTTTTCAACGCACGTCCAGCTCATGAAAAGCTTTCGCTAGCATGCGGAGCTGTTACCCTATTTGACAGAGCCAAAACGAATTCCGCTGTCATAGTATTTGATGGATTCATTCAGTTTTTTACTGCCTATCGGAAGCATAAAAATCCCTCTGTGCGTGTGTGTGTTTATGCAGTTGAGTTTTGCAAATAAGTATGTTGGTGGAGTTTAAGGTCATCTTTTATTGAATGAATAAGTCGATTTCACAAAATCAGTTTCAAAATGTGTGGTTGTGACGGCACTAAACGAAGTCATTTAAATACGTTGCAGGGTGTGTCTTCATTCTTGACCGTACAATGAAGCTGTACCAAATTATTATTACATTTAGAGCAAGAAATTATCATTTACTGTAAGGTAACTCCGGGTAAGACGCCACGCTTAAGGTGTTTTACACCCATAACATTTGAATACAAATGCACAAAAGTATAACATTTGGATACTATATTTGTTGGATATTTGTATATGTCAGGAATGATCGATAAGTCTCCGAAAGTAAAAAAGTCAAATACAAATTAGTAAAATGTTAAGAACTGAATTAGTGGCATGTTCTCCCAGTTGTATGCGGATAAGATGCCACTTAATGAACTGTAAAAAAATGGTGTACATTTACAAAGAAAAGCCTTGTAAACCCAGTTGCCAAAGAAATTCCTTGTAAAACTACAATGGTTATCCTTGTAATTAAATACAAAGTATATGTTTGTAAAATTACAAGGACTAGCCTTGTAGCAGTACTTTCAATAAGGAAAAAATAATTTTAAATGTTCATTGTACTTCATAAATAACACTGAACTTATTTATCGAATAACTTTTGAATAAAGGACGTGAACAAGAGATTAATCTGATAAAATAAAAAAAAAAAAATCTCGGGAGGTGTTAAGTTTCGAAACACTATCCCAACGCATAGGAACTATGTACATTAACCCTACACCACTGTGACTTACGTACTGATTAGACTTTATTTATTTGTATACATTCAATGTAATGTTTAGTAATAACTCTTCCTTTTAAAGCACGCAATTAATATAAATATTCACTTTATTCCAGAAAATACTTTTGATTGGTTGTGATCTTTGCATAAGTAATTTCCGTCGAACTTACGATTTTTTGTAGACTACGCATTTTTTATCTAAGTTTTTTGCAGCAAACAAAATCCTTTAAACGTTATAACTTATATATTTTACAAGGAATATTTTCAACATTTACAAAAGTTTGTCTAACTACGAAGTGCCTTGTCATATTTTACAAAATAATTTACAGTGCAGGAACTGTCGATAAAGGTAGGGCCTACAAGGAATTCCTTTGAAGTATTACAAAGTTTACCCTTGTAACTTCATGAACTAATGATTTTACAATGATATTCTTTGTACTTTTACAAGGACTTGTAAAAGTACACAGAATACCCTTGTAAATTTTACAATTTCTTTTTAGTGTATGGGAGAAGATGCCACTATCTGTAAATTAACCAGTAATATCAGTTATATAATGAGTGCAAGGAAAATATAAGCTATATAAGTTTATAGAGTAAATATAACACACAAAATGACAGAAAAATATTTTTTTGGGCTATAAAATCCTGGTAAAGAACATCACGGTACACATAACACTAACACTTATTACAGTTTAAATTGACTGAAGTACAATATTCATGCAACCATTTTTACATGCAACACACTGAATCGAGTAGCACTTACGACCGTCTTTAGCATACAAGTTCCTATTACATACTGCACAATAATCATCTGTACAATTGATATCTTCGAGTTCATTGTCACCTCTACTATCTGAGTAAGTTGCATCACTGCATGGAAGACAATGAGTTCACTTTCCTCTTTCTTTTCTTTTGGGAAGCAGGCGTTTGTTTTATTTCTTCTTGCTTTTTATCTTCATTTCCTTCTCAAGCTTTGCTTTTCGCATTTACGTTAGTCTTTCTGGTGTATTCAGGACCGCTGCTGTCTGCTTCTTCCGACCTGTCGGCTTAGGCATCCTAAGAACAGGGACATGTGATATTTCTTGGAAGGAACTCACGCTGCCGTTATTTCCTACCGAGTGTGTTGATACATCAGTGGCAGGATCAGTTGCCTCGTTGTCAGGAACATTTGCACAAGAAGCGCTTGGCAATGCAGTTGGCGTCTGGCCATTGCCTGCTAGAGTGACAGATGTTCCACTTGCATTACCAATATCAGTACACACTTTTGCATTTGCGTTGTTTGTAGAAGCATTGTATTACACAGCGAGAGCATAATATGGAATTCTTCGTGGGTTGTAAGGGCAGATGTCACACGTATCAAACCCTGCACTACAATTGCCCACTGTAGCGGCTCGACTCCAAGCTGAAATCAACGATGTTCCAAATTGGAGACGTGTCAGTCTTCTGCCCGGGTTACTGTGTATCCAAGTGTTTACAGCTTACTGCCAAAATGTCTTTAAAGGTTTAAAGAACGATCGATCCAAGGGTTGCAAATACTGGAGTGTGTGGCTTGGAAGGCATAGTAGTATTATGCCATTGCCTGCTGCGAAGTCCGGTACATCAAAATCAGAACAATGGGAACTATGGCCACCCAAAACAAGCAAACATTTCCCTGCTTCCTTTCGAGGTACAAAATGTGTTTCTAACAGTCTAAAATACCTCGGAATTTACATACGCATTGCAGAAATTTTATTCTTTCTGACGTGTGAGCCAGGTGGCATGCCATATTCAAACTCAGGCTTCATCATTTTTCCTTTAAAAATGCTGTATGGATGTGAGAAATTCCCCTCGGCATTTCAACAAGCAATTACGCTGATCGTCTCACCTTTTTTTTCTGAAGACATAACATGGTGAACGTCTCTGCTATCTTCGGTAGCTATCACTCGACCTGAATTATTGTTCATTTGAAGACCACACTCTTCCGTGTTGTAACGCACTGCACTTAAATTCGTTAAATAATGTTGCTACTATTTGTATAATAAGTTTTACACCAACATTTTCGTACTTATTTTAAGTCTTACGGGAAAATAATATAATCTCCTATCAACTGTACTCGCGTGTCAATATCTTCTAATATTCAATCGTAAAACGATGAACAACGAACCTACACGATGCGACTCTTTATGGTGTCTTGAACCGATAATGCGCTGTCTCGGTAAGTGGCTAGACCTGCTAACTGTATTTTTCTGCGGAACTAGGTCTATCTCAGGCGACTTCCCCAACTGGCATCTTCCCTCGAGTTACCTTATTAAGTCGTAGGTTATTTACAAATATCCTTATACTTGCAAAACAAACGTTATTATGGAGAAAAGCAACTACTGCCATAATTACGATGGTGGAATTTGTTTCGATGTATTAAAATACAGTTAATGAAATGGAGTATCTGTTAAATGTTAACAGCGCGCAATTTTATGTGTATTTTATTTTAATAAATTACGTGCAAATCTAAACATTAACATACAGCAGTATTTATGAAAGATACTGTGAAATATATTTTAGTATGTTAAAACACATACAGTGGCTGCTCGTAGGTTGTTGCCAGGTAGGGCTGCAGTTGTCAAGAGCTGTACAAGGTTGTGCGCTGGTTGACTCTACAGCCACTGACACGCTGATGTGCAGGTGTCCCTTACTACTGAGTGGTCACAAAACATCTAGCAGCCGGAAAATATTTCGTGGTCATTGGTCTATGGCGCATTCACAAGAGTGTACAGTTCCGATTATCTGCAGCCCCAACTGGCAACAACCCACGACCCGCCACTGAACACATATAGGTAACACTTGCCGAAATATATATTTTTTAATGTCAGTAGTATAGTATATCCGGTTCTATTGCAGTAGCCTAGGACAGAGATCGAGGGATCTGCTCAGTACAGTTTCGTAATTATTCGTATATGATCTACCCACCATCTTGGTTACTGTCCGTTTTCTTGGTTCCTAGATACCCTCATATGCTCCAACCTCCAGTTTGTTTTTTAATTTGTTATAAGTTGATCTCTATGTAGGGCTGGCTGTAGTTACTGGTTAACTACTAGATGGCAATGATTATTCAGACTTTGGTACTGAATCTTTCCACCAGAGGACTTCATAGCTCTACCCATCGTCTTGGTTCCAGTATCACCTCTAGATGTCATTGGTGTTGTATGTACTGCTGGTTTTGTCCGTCTCTGTTTCCTAGTCTCGCCGCTAGGAGCGTTAAGAAGTTTTCTCAGGTAATGAATGTTAAGGACCCTAATCTTACCAATTCTGAGTTCAATTTTCCCCGACATACGCCATTATTTCTGTGTAGGTTGGCGAATTTGGGGCTTGCAAGTAACATAAACAAAGCAAATCGGTGTGTAACTAAAGGTGAAAAGAATCAGAATGTTGAGGTGCGGTGATATCGTCAAGAGGAGAATATGAAATAATATCCTCTGAAATGTATATAATTGTAAGTTTGTGCGTGTGTGTATATATATTTATATGTATACATACACAAATAATTAACAACGAATTACAATTCATGTTCTAACAATTAAGTAGCCTACCTTATTTCTCCACTCACATAACCAACATACCAACAGCCAGGCACAGAAAAGTATTACAAGTCTATTAATTACTTGTCCTCTACATTCTGATCGTTTTTCCTTTTAGTAAAACCCCCTATTTCCTTGTATTTACCAGTTAACTGCACAGAGTTGGTGACCCGAAATTTTGGTGAACATAACCTAGAACAGAAAATCACTCTTGTACATTTCGTAAGGAGCTTGGAAGCCAGTAAAAAAATCACTGACGATAGATCTTGAAATAATGTCAGAGTTCCTTGAAACCTATCTTCACTCAGAAGTAATAAATTCATTTTAACAGGATTCGAAGTTATTGCCTGCTCAAAAACCGTTCTGCAACTTTTAAAGCACTACTGTATAGCAGGCAATCGCCTTACAGGCGCAAATGCTCCTTGTGTACTTCTTGCGTGCCCTAGCTCATGATTTTTTTTCTGAGGTCGGGTGCCACCTTTTCTGTGACTCCTTTCCTTATTCTATATGTCAAATTTAAACAAAACAACACTTTTTAAAACACGTTTCATTGTAGCTATTACCAGAGACAGTTCCAATGAATATGACTCAACAAAACAAACTAAAAGTAAAGTATCACAACTATGAGTAACCTATATGCAAAATTTTACCATTCATTTTAATGTGTAAACGTGTGTCTAACAAAGAGTTCATATTGCAATATTTTATTGGTGCGTTGCTCTTGGAACGCTTTATTTTCAGAAATAACAGGGAATGTGCTTAATTACTTCAACTAATTTCAGTGGGGAAGTAATTGCAGGGTGAACATACCACGATAACATACTACAGCCACTACTTGTATTCGCTTTGTAATAATATAAAATTCACTGAGAGTAAATTTGACTACCTAAAGCTCTCACGGAGTAACCCAGCGATCACAAATGCATCCATTTAAATATAAACGATTATAATTATTGTATTACAAACAGAATTACACTTCCTGAAGGAAATTATTTAATTCTTAAATTTGTAAGTATTTTATTGGAATTAATTTTGAAACTTGTAGAGCTAGATTTTCAGAATCACATAAACGCAGCACTAATAAAGAATGTGTAACAAATCAGTAAACCGACTATATAATATAATACAATATATGACAGTTACATATGTACTATAAATTATATTTCAAATCAAAGAGGAAGTGTAACATTTCACAGTTATCGGATGTTTCAGAATTATTCTACTAAATAATGGCTAACCAATTTGGCAGAAATACGACTTTACATTCAAAATATAGTGAGTCTAAAATTTAAAATCATTGGTATCTTCGTTACTGCCAATTCATAGAGCATAAAAATTTAATTTTTCGCTTTCATATGCCACTATTAACATTTAGACATGAGCATTAAAACGCATTTCCACGATTTTTAGGGTATAAATTCATACGAAGCATTATCGTGCATACATATTTATGTTAGTTACGTGAAGTACATAGGATTTTAGTAGGCCTACTTAGCATTTTCTAAACCTACAGTAGTCATAATACCATCATACCCTAACTTCAGTGGTATAGATTTGTTTTTGCGGCGTGGTTGGGAGCCGAGGAACGTCATGTGGCTCTGTGAAGGTAAACAGGATAGTGTTCGAATTCGCCGCGCAAGGCAGCACTCTTCTGTCGAGATTACACTGCTAACGTTACGAAGGAACGATGGAAGATGGCAGCACAGGTATAACGAATGTAAACAGTGTTGGCTACAAAGCTATTTTCCAACTAAATGTAGTTGTATTGAATTACAGCCAAATAATACGATATTTGTTACAGCTTTGCTTGATAACAAAAACATATAGCTGTAGTTTTTAGTTGGTGGGAGGTTTTTTTTTTTAATTTATATTTAAATAAACATTTTTAACGTTGTAAGTGTGGCATTCATTGTAACGGTTTCGATAATTTTTCACCTATTGCTGTTTATGCAATATAGTTAAAACGACAGGTTATGCCATTTTAGTTAGCCCATTAATACTTTGATTCGCAATGTGTACAAAAAACGTTATATTGATGTAGACGATGAGTTAAATGTTGTTGTAAAAGTTCTATTTGGAATTTTTTCTTCTGGTGGTGTCTATGGTTGCCAAACTAGAAATTACCCTTACCCCTCCTATGTTTAACCGGTACGAATACCGATTTAAGTTCAAGATCTTCATAAAATGTTTTGTTTTCTTGTCAAATTCGCTCTTTAAAAGCAGAACTAGACAGATAAAATGTGCTAAAAATAAAAGCAACTAAAAAAATTATAAAATAACATAAATTCGTAGCCTAAGGCGACGTTGACGAAGATCTGTAATTTCACACAATAGTCTAAGTCGGCATTTGTGAATGTTTACCGCCTGGTTTTGATAGAATTGCTATGTTTATCATTCAACTGTTTCAATTTTACTCGTGTGTTTAATGATAAGAAAACGGAACTTAAATAATATATAGTATACATAAATAATATCGAACTATCTGTATTTGCAAAAAAAAATAAATAAAAAACAGGATATGGATAGAACATAATACACACAGCAGTCGAAATTTATGAAGCTGAAGAAATTTTTGAAAAAGACGGAAAACACTCGGAACTAGGGACTGACTTGTAACATTAGACTCAAATATACAGCCGTACTAATTTTTGTTATTTACGCTAATAAAAATGGGCCACAGGAATGACTATAAATGTGAAAGTTACTTGTTTAAAAAACAGATACGTGTGTTTTGAATAATTACCTTTTGGGTTATTACAGACCGTTACATTTGTGCAAAAGCATGGTTACACTGTAATATATTTCAGCTACGTTACGGTGCTTGATACATACATTAACGCATATATGTAAACTAATGTTCAGAGCCCAAGGTATAAAATCCATTTTTTCATTTTTGTGAGCAAACATTAACAAAAAAACGTGTTTCTGCTGTATCATTTGTAACGCTAAATTAGTGTATTTCTGGTGCTGGAAAAATGTATTGTACAGAAGGAATGCGTCACCTTGGTCAAACATTTGATTACAAGGTTGCTAAAACTTATATCCTCAGATTGCGTGTTTATGATTTTATCACATCGAATTTAAAATATATATATATATATATATATATAAATAAATAAAAAAAATAAAATAAAATAAATAAATTTTTGTAAAATAATGTTTTATGTTAATACATGTTCCTGGCTGATTTAGACCACGGTAATGGTCAATGTATCTCGTGGAACTACTTACTTCGCTGGGAGTTATATGCCACTCACGGTAAAGCGAGCACTTTCTAAGTCCTTGTCATGTTCTTTTTCGTCCAATTGATATTTTACATCACTTGTAAATCTAAACATTTCATTGTAATAAACAAATTACTTAAACTATGGATTTCACCGTACCTAAAAACTTACTTCTAACGCAACTAAAATAACGTATTTGATTATTGTTATCCTCGGAAAAATGGAATTTAAAAGTGTTAATTTACTAAGAATTTATTAAGAACTGCTTAAAGGTGGTTTTCGCTTAGAAGTATCAGAAATATGTTAACATGTATCAGTATTGTTTTTGTTCCAGTCACCGTCTGAAAAGTGAAGGCGTTGATATATGCTTATTTTTACTAACATGGTCAGATCCACATGTACAGTCGTAATGGTTTAACATTTTTCTAGTGAGAAATGTTACCAACATACAACTCGACCAATTAAGGCCAGAAAACCAATCAAATAAAACTTTCTGCTCGTTGTTCCCAGTAAAATCATTTCGAAACATTACTACTGTACTGATGCCACCCAGTTATTTCATAACTGAATCAGTTAATGAGGGGGTAAACTTTTCACTTTTATCTAAAGATAGTCAGGGGAATAGAAGAAAAATACCTACTTAATCCACCTTTGAAACTAATCTCGGGGAGTTTACATTTAGTATGGTGTAAAATCAAGCTGCAAATTTTCAAAACCAGATATGTCTACCACATGAAATTTAACTGGAAAACGAAACAACTGATATGTTAGGATGCTAACTTAAATTTAATGTGATAGGTTTATTACTGTGAGTAATTTTCACTGTAAAATTATAGTAATAGTGTGTGCTATGTATACTAA
This sequence comes from Medauroidea extradentata, assembly GCA_003012365.1. Taxonomy (NCBI): domain Eukaryota; kingdom Metazoa; phylum Arthropoda; class Insecta; order Phasmatodea; family Phasmatidae; genus Medauroidea; species Medauroidea extradentata. The sequence continues at coordinate 40,767 of PNEQ01003932.1, forward strand.
ATTATAGTAGTGGGGTGGACATGTCTCGTTTTGAAAGAAAGCACAAATTATCGTAAATTTTTAAGTGGGACACATAATTTTGTAACTAGATCTAGTTACATATTCCTGTATAACACTAATATTATACAGAAAATAAATTTAACTCCTTTTCGTGATTTTTGAACATGTTCAGTTATAAAGTTCGCTTTCATCCCGAGCATTTTAGTAACTTTGTACCAGTGGCGGCTCGTAGGTTGTTGCCAGGTAAGATACAAGTTGCAAAGAACTGTATATGGTTGTGAGCTATTTGACGCTACGCTGGTATGTAGGTGCCGCTTATTACTGTCTGGTCACAACACAATAAGTAGCTAGTAGATATGAGGAGCAAGCTTTCAAAACCAGACATGTCCACCTTATCTACTTGTAGAAAAAAGTGAATAAACATCACATTTTATAGCACTAACTGAGAATAAACATACCGATTTCAATAAGACGTGTTTTTTATGGAGCCTGAGTTCATACTCGTATGTAACACATCTCGTTTATTTAGAAAGGGCATTTTACTCATTTTCGGGATTTTGGACATGTCTGGTTTTGAATGTTTGCTCCACATATATAATTATCATTGGTATACGACTGCACTACGGCACTTGCACAGGAGTGTACAGTTATCGGTAACTTTGCCCTCCCTGCCAACAAACTTGCACTGCTTTGTACATTCCGTTAGTAACGAATTTCTATGGTTATGTGTGCAAATTCAACAAATGTTACGTCATCTGTTAACATAGCGTGCATACCGTTAACTTTATTTAAAAAAACGTGCTGTCAGTGTTGAAAAGAGTAACAATTGCTAGAGCCAGGAAGTATTCGCGGGTTCACTCCAAGAATGTATGTTTTCTCAGGCAGACAGCAGCTGCTCATTAGCTGCTCGCTTGCACGGTAAAATGGGCATGTGATTTGTTACATTTTTGTTATTGGTTCAGCGACTTCCAGGAGGTGTCAAATAAGTCAAGGGCCAGTTGCGAAAGTGACACGAACGTGCAGTTCCTGGAATTCTAGCTTGTGTCGGGGAAAAAATGCGAATTATTCAGGGCCCTAACAAATGCTGTTTTTTATTAAATGCAAATTCAGGACAGGAGTCTAATTCGCAAGGCTCCTGAACGTTTTTTTTACAAGCAAAACCAAACACATTTGGCTCATTAATTTTTTTGATTGGATGCCAATGTTGGCCAACATGGGAATGCGTACCATCTCACTGGTATCGCTGAAGAGGGGCAGCGATGGCCGAATAGTTAGACCATTCGCTCCCACCAATGTTCGACTCCCAGTGGGGTCGCATCTGATAATCGTGCCGGACCATGCCATTGGTAAGAGGGTTTTCTCGGGGATTTCCCGTTTCCCCACCCTCCTTTCATTCCGGTGCTGCCCCCTACTCACCTTATGCCACCCCTCACCAGCGCTAAGGACCTCGATGTTAAGCTCTGAGGAAAATATCTCAACCCTCCCAACCTTGGGGATCCCAGAAATGGCAGCCATTTACTAGCCACATACATAACATAACTGGCCCAGATGTGTTTGACCAAGACTGGCATACACAAGATACACCATAGATGTTACCACAAATGACACATCAATGTACCACTTCACAGCAATCAGCTGACCTATAGATGACATGGCACACCTAAGATGTACCGCTAAAAGAATTAAAACTGTTTCTTACTGTGTAGTTATAAACGGATTAATTTGTTTGTTTTTGATACTGTTTACTTAGTGCCTTATGAATCTACTTACCAAACTGAAAACCTTCCGTTCCCGCTGGGATTCGAATTTACGATCCGTTAGTTACTAGGCAGGATGATTTGGCGGACACACAATAAATTGTGTAGGATTAGTTTATTGTAGAATTTACTTTTTTTCATACAGATTTGCATACATAAATATTGTTAAATTAGTGACATTTTACTTTGTATTAACGCATAACACATAGTAATAATTATATTTTCAGACAGCGTATGAAATGCTCTAACTTTGCAGTGTGCTTGGTCATCCACAAATGTATATAAAAATGTAATTAAGCAACCACGAGCAAGTTCAATGATTAATCACAGCAATTGTAACGAACAATAAAGTTTAGTCAAATTTAAACGATGTTCATGCTTGAATCGGGGTTGCTGTAAGTTTGAGTCTGGCTTACAGCAAGTCCTGCGAGATATGCAAGCCAAACTTAGAGAAATGAAAGCTTGCCGCAGTCTGGACTCAGCTTGCTGTGAGTCTCTTGAGCAAGTTAGCCGTTCCAGTCGTATTTAAGTAGCATATCAGTTTGATTCTGGTTTGAACCAAGTAACTTAACTCCCTTGCGAGTTACTACAAAAAAACACACACACACACACACACACACACACACACACACACACACACACATATATATATATATATATATATATATATATATATATATATATATATATATATATATATATATATATTTCATTGGCAACTTTTCCACGTAGTTCAGAACTATCCTATATGTTAAAAGATTTAACTTCGCGATAGTGCAGCATTGCGTTTGTCGAAACACTCTAAATAAAGAATAAATAATGTTTATTTTACGGAAGAGTTACTGGTACTGAAATTTGGTTGTGGTGATAAGTTTGTATTTTTAACTTCTTAGAAAAAGTGTTGGGCAGGTATATTTGTATGCATAAATTAACAATCATAGCATGTTAAGAATTTTTAACGAATTAAATAAATATCGTAAACAGCAAAGCATTTAAAGGCATGGAATGTTGCGTCTTGTAGGAATTGATAAAATAACTCGTGACCTATAACTAAACAATTAAAGAACCTATGAATCTTTATGTAACATTCATAAAAAAGCATATTCCTTTTTTACAATTTTGCAGCCAATGAAAATGGGGGAAAAGCATGAATAAGCCACGTCCAATACGGAAACCTGATTCCGCTGTTTTGTGTAGCAAATAAAAGGTTGGCTTTGTGTTTACAAAAACTGCCTATGTTGTCCGCTACTCTTCACTGTTTGGTATTAATACATTTCAACTAGTTTCTGTATAAAATAAGCTCTGATTTACTGAAAAACACATCTAGAATATTTTTTCTGTTTTCTGTTTTTTGCACATTACACACACTATTTATCCATTTTAAATCGTGAAAATATGTATTAATTTTGAAAATCTATTTTTGAATTTGTTTATATTTGCTCTATTGGCAAGACATTTCACACCATCACTTATTTATGGACATATGTACACGACGTATTTAAAATAAAATGTTACTACAACATTAATTATGTGGAGAAACTGAGTACTTCATAATGTTCAAATATATGCCACTGGAATGTTGGCCAAAAGCATCTCAATAATGAAATGACAGTTTATTGATTTATTTATTCCACAGGCTATTTGTTACCAATCGGCGAGTCGTTAAATGCAAAACGAACGAAAGCTGTGGCATACGGTTCACTAAAGAAATCAACCAAAATTATTAAATCGTAAAAACTCAGCCTTTCTTATAAGAAATATTTTATCACCCTTCGTACTTTGACTTGGTTCAAGTTCATTTTTAAGGGGATTGTTACGTATACGGAAATATCCACTTTGATAGGAAACCATATCATAAGACAGACAGTGTCGTCTGTAATTCTCATGCAGTGAACGCCACATTATCTAATTTACAAACGCAGTAACAAAATTAGGTTTCCTAATTCCTGATTAACTAACTTAGTTAAAAAATGCATATAAACGTATTGTGTAGCGTGTGATATGATTGTATTAGTGCTACAGAATCAGCTAAGAAGTTCTTAAAACACTGTTTTTTTTAACGAAATAAGCTACCCTAAATGCATATTTAAGTAACATTAAATTTGTAAAATGTAAAAAAAAAAAAAAAAAAACAGCACTTTGAATACACCAAAACAACACATATTGCACATCAGTAGATAAATTAGAGTTTTCGAGTGATTAAATATTAATGAACATAAATCACAACCATACAATTATTTCAGTCTATTTAATAAGCCACACAATAATTATTCATGTTAATGTGTAACAAACATGTTTAATAAATTACAATAAATATAAATAAATGTATATGTAAATATAATATATTAAATAAATAGTACATTATTTACATGACTTTTTTTTCTCTTCAAGAGCGAGGAATGTTCATTGTATAATTTAACTCAACTTAAAGCACCCTAAAAGTTTCAATGCAAAACATATATTACAATACAAATTATTTACAATGCCAACATATATTTAAGTACGTCTGTCGCAAGAGTCCAGCCTGAGGTAGAACAAATAAAATTAATTTAAATTAATAACTATGCTTCAAATATAGTGCACACGAAGCCACTTCATCATTTAATATTAAAGTAGAGAACTGAATTTTACGCGAAGATAAATTTACTACAAATTTTCTGTGTGATAAACACGCAGGACATTTTCCTTATTTAAAAACTCTCTCAGCACAACAAACCAACGATCAAACGATCAGTGCCTATTTAAAAGTCGCCAACATGCAAATTTATTGGGAAAAATGTGTTAATATTGTTCATTACTGTCTTTATGATAGTTTCAGCCGGTTGAGTTTTTTATTTATTTTATTTTATTATTATTATTATTATTTTTTTTTAGCAATAAAGATGTTTTGAAGATACTCTTATGATAGATTCCTGCAACGTATTTTCTTTTTGCAGATCAGAAATCAGTATTGGCGATCACGTTTTACGACTTATTAAAAAAGTGTTTAATGCACCATGCAAGGTAATTCAAGCAACAAGTAGGCTGACGCCTTAAGGTAGTAGGATACACGACTATCGAGATTAGTTGCAGCATGCCTGAAGTGAGTGTAAATGATGGAAGTTTCTGACGCATTCTCACTACATTTAACTAGAAGAAAACCAAACACTTTCAAAACGATGCCAGAAAGGTTATTTCAAAACTGCATGCTTTCTGGAAATTAAGTTCTGCATGAGCTCCTGAACGTTTCCAAACTTTTTATTTACAGATGTACAATGAACATAACATTTTCGAATATAAATGAAAGTATTTTAATATTGAACATAGTGGTGTTGAGGCAGTTGAAGCGCTTGTTAGTGTCGTCATTTCTTCTCTGAGAATTAAGGAAAATATCCAGATAGGCGACTGCCTTAAGACAACTGTTTACAATATTATATTTTAAAATCTTAAAATGTAACAAAAGTCGTAAAACCGTTACATAGTTTAGACCAAAATGGTAGAATAAATGATATTTTGCTAAGGATGGTAACTTGCCGAAAATATCTGATTTATCAGATTAAACAATCTAGCTACACAGAAAAGACAACAAATATATGTAACGGTTTTAAAATATCTGCTCCTTTACATTAAATAATAAATTATAATATTCGAAAACCCAGAGGAAATAGGAAAAAGGACTTGAGATGTATTCGTTTACCGAATACCGTAACGAATAAATCGTGGGACCAACGGGTTGAGAGGCCTGTGTAATGTCTCACGTAACGAAACTTGTCCCGATGTTTGGGGTTGGCCGGCGAGCCGGACAGTTGGGTTACGGGGTCAGCAGGAGAAAAACGTGCGCGCGCTGTCTGCAAAGAGGATGTGAAGGTCCGCGGAGGAGTGCTCGGGTCATGACCGCGGGAGAGACGATGTCAAGTGTGCACTTGCCACACCTGCGCTCACACCTGGGGCAGTAGGTACTCTAGTAGTGCATACTAGCCTCGACTGCCTCTCGTTACAAACACGACTGTTGGTCAACCATTATACAGACCGTCACGCAATGGACGACTTGAAAAGAGGCGGAGCTTCAGTCAGGTGTGGGATACAACTCTTACCTCCATGGATACCGCAACCGAGCATAACCTTAATTTATGTGCTTGACTTCACATGTCCCGGATGAGATTTATGTCAAGAAAATTGATTATTTGTTTGGAATTTGCCGCATTATCAGGTAAACACTGATCTTATGCATTTGTGAGTCTTAACAATGAAATTAAATTGATATGCATGCAAGTCTATGTGTGGATAAAGTGTTTGGTTTCTGCCTTCATCAACCAACAAATCAGCATGTTTGTAAACAAGCTTTGTTTCCCACAGTAGTTTCCCCTGCGATGTGACGTCAGAGGGCGTGTACCTCAAGTCGTCCATTCGCGGTTACGGCTGTATCACGTTATTCCGCAAGCGGGGAATTGGTTCGACACGTGGGTAACCTCAGGGTATTAAAACAAATTATTATTTGCATATTTGGTAGCCCTTAACAAAGAAATGTTCTTTCGATAAATTCCGTATAGTAAATATCCACATAACATTCACGTTATATTTAATCACAGTTGACAGTTACAGAAAATTAAAAATTATAAAAGTGACCCAAAGTCACATCACGTGTCCAAAGTCACTCCCGCTTTCGGTGATTAAAACTAAGTAGAAAATATTCTCTGGTAAAAAACTAGTAAGGGCGCTGCCTACTTCAGAGCTACAGCATGAGCAAGTCTAGGGCTTTACATGTTAAATTATATTAGATGTGGCTCAGTACTTGTTGAAGCTACACATACGCCATCGATGACTTTATTATTCATATCGGTGCCGCGTAAATCGTTAAAGAATCTTTCAGGCAGTTTTTTCAATCCCCTGAAAACTATGAGCAAAAAGCATTTTTACGCACTGAAAACATATGAAACCGCTATTCTCAATTTCTTTCCTGCAATTTTGCAATTTTATTCATTCAGCAATATTTTCCTTTCTCGAAGCAGAAAATGGGTTTCGTTCAGGAGCAATATGACGAAACGTGATTGAGTCCGACCGAATATAACTTAATATGTAAACCCCTATCCTTGCTGCCGCCAGAACTCTGAGGTAGGCAGCACCCTTAAGGCCATCACCTACCACGTGCTTCAAATACATTGCAATGTATAGGGAAATACGTTATTCTAGAAACTATTCTACAAGGCACATGTGCCAATGTGCGAATAGAAAACACACTTAAAGACAAGCACGAAATGTCATTATTGAGACACCATGCTTAGATAGAAACGGCAGTTTCAGGCTACCATACTTAAAATTGTAGCGGATGTACGTGAAAGTAAGATAGAAACATGCACTGAACTTTGCTACAGACTTACCTCTAATACAATTATATGGTCACCGATTGGAGTAAATATGGATCGACGGGAATCGTGCACGCTAATTCAGCGCTCGTCTCGTAGTGGCGATGTGGCATTTGGTGAGCGCCTCCAGGTCACCTTTATAGTTCCCTCACTTCTGAGTCTGAAACGTGCAGGTAGGCGGCATCCTTAAGTCCTTTGTTTCCGAGTAAAAAAATACACGGAAGTTCGGAAATATGTACAGTCATGCCTGTTAGACCCCTCTGATCCATAATGCAAGGCGCAGCGTTTTAACATAATGTCTACCATAAAATGGTGATATGGACATACAAGGGGCCGACACATTTTCACCACAAATGTTTCTACTTTTTTGACCATAGAATCAGTTCAGTCTGTACCCGCGAATTACATGACATCCTGTTTTCGTTTGTAATTAGCAGGAGCCATACGTCACCTACTCCCAGAAGAACATTTGGTAGTCTCTGCTATCTTGCAGACTTCTGCATATCTTTGACGCACGCTAAAGTCACCAACTACTTTGGGGAAGCAAGAAACCAATCGTGCTGTAATCATGCACGCCTCACGAGCAATCTGTGAGCTGAACTGAAGACACTGAAGGCCGTTGTGTTGCGTCAGGATGTTTACAAAAGTAAATCAAAATTTCAACTTGAGAGAGTCAGTCTGGTAACCCTAGTAGAGTCTTCAAGTTTCCAATAAATCGCGTGACTCCGAATGGCTTGCAGACATTAACCTGGTGATAGAGAAAACCCAAGCACGCGACTCAGCAGGAGGTTACTTTACAATACCGCCTTCGGCATCATGTAGAATACACAGCTATGTTTCTGGGACAGATATAACAGGAACGATACCAATTGCACAACATTATACTCCATCCATTCTAAGGTTGCAGCTAAATTCATTCACGTGAATTACAGCAAAAGTTTTGCACATCATATATTTCATTGGAAGTATTAAAAAATTACACGGTAACTGCGTTATGACACAATCACAATGTGAGGGATCAAGAAATAATTCAATTTCTTTAATGTATTTCGTTAGCAATGTTTATTTCTGCTGCAACCTTAGAGTGGACAGAGTATAACTACAGCATCATTCGCTAATAAAAACGGCAGCACTTAGGATGTGTTAAGCACGTCTAGCAAAACTTTCTTTTTTCTCTCAAGAGATGCGAACATCTCACTTGACATCGCACATGACTGCGTGGGCTCATTCCATACAGAAATACATTTTTGTTAGCTCCGGGAACACTCGTGACACGAATCTTCCTCCATGAACTTCTGACAACGCTTGTCAGTTGTTTGGCTCTTGTATTACCCTCGTACATCAGGAAGTACGGTCATGTTTCCTTCCTGTTCCATCACGTTCCCACGGACGAAACCGTTAGGTTTTTCCAGTGCGTGGAACAGGATGCGAGGAGTTGTACTTCTCTGTCAGGTGGCACTCGAGCATGAAGTCTCTAGGACTCTTTTCACATCACAGTTATAATACCATCTGAGAGAGTAACGGTAACGTGATATCTACATTTCATTTCACTCGGTACAAGCAATTTAAAAACATAATTCTTGAACTCGTAATCAAAATTTTTAACCTTCATCAAGTAAAGAAAGCCAACAATTAAGCACTCAGTTGGTATATTAGTTTGAAAGCACGATTCCGTATTTAGTTGGAAATTTACTTTACAACTAACTGTTCCTTATCCTTTTCAGTCATATTTTATACGAACCAGGCAAGACAGAAATATGTGTGGGTGTAGTAGCCGAATAATTAGAATTTTCCGGAGAGTATTTCGATTCAAATTTGTACATTTTAATAGCAGCATTGGCGTTCGATTTTTTTTACACCAAGAACATGGCCTGTTCATTGAAAGTTACGTTTCATCCAAAATAACATCGCTATAATCGCTATACGTACAGTTCGGAAATAAAGTAGGAGAGTGTTCTATTCATTAAATAATTAATTAATATAGTTAAATGAAAAGTATAAACATGAGCTGGATAAACGCCACAAACGGAGGAATATTTCACGAGTTTAATGACCAACTTGCTAAAATACGCTCTCCTGCCTATACTCAATCCTTGACCATTGTTCAATTAGCTGTAGAAAATGAACGAATTGTTGGGGTTCGAGAAGCATAGGATAGTGGATTCTAGCATGCTGTACACTGAACTCGCAAATTTCTCCTTTGCGTAGGAATAAGTAGATGGATCTTAACGTTTCGTAGGTATCTAGGTCATTGGCTAAAGGCCCAGACATACAGATTGCGGTGAATGAATCGGTCATGGCTTATCACCTCAGCATTTGCCAGAACCGAGGAATCCGTTGTAAAAGTAAATCGGAATGGCCGAACAGGAACTCAGATTGGTTTTTATAGCATAGCACAAGATTATTCGTACATACATATCAACTTTGCAGTCTCACTTTTATGTTGGGTCGCAAATAGTGTACAACATTTGCTCAGCCTGTAATCTATGTCTCTTAGACGCTGTGTATTATAGACTGCCCTGTATGGATGTGACAGATTTCTCGTAAAATACGGGAACATTATGCACTGACTTTTATCAACAATTAGTCACGTAGAAAATGTGTAAAAGGAAAAATACGATCAAATTTAACTGTGACCGAAGGTAGGATACGCACATACACGTGTGAATGCATAGAGGCATATATAGAAAACTATTAAGTTCTTTGGATTGCATTTTGTACGCATGGCATTATCACCAAATATAATCTTCACAAAATGAATATTGAATATATTTGCTGTTGGTTTACGTGTAGCCTAGTGAAAGGCTTACCAAAGAGTTGGGAAAATTAAAAAGAACGCACTTCAAGCGTTCTGATTTGACGGGATTAAGGAGCGTCTACAGGTAGGCTACGTTTGTGTATGTGAGGTAGGATCGGTAAGAGTGCCGTTGACCGGAGTATTTAATCCATTATTGCCTCTTCGCGTAAGCTCCTCAGCTGGCGAGCAGTGCCTTACTATGATACTCTTTCCTTATAGAATCTAAGCGGTTAACAGCGTATTTTATCTGGCAGCATAGTTCACAGTCTAACGCTTGTTTCTCTAATTGTGTTTTTCGAATCCGGTTGTTATTTTTACAGATACGGCAGTCTTGAAAAAAAAAACAATTTTTAGCCATTTTGAGGGGCGCGGAAATGATGTTTATGATAAATGGGCCGAATGTTTAGATACATAACGTCATAGTTTGAAGCGTGTATTCCTTTCGTATATATAGAATGCATGTTAAATTGTTTTGTCAAAAAAATAATAGCCGTAACTCACTGCAACGTATTTGAAGCGCAGTTAGGGAGGCCCCTTAAACTATGGTGTCTGAACAACATCAACTGAGAATCTCGTATCATGTAAAGGTCGTAACTAAAGACCGGGGAAATTCGCGGGTCTTCTCTATTGCATGCTGTACTACACATGCGCTTGAGAAGATATTGAATTCTCACCAGCTGCTTGCTGAAACCGAGATTCTCCATGGTCGGCCATAAATTAGCTGTGATATTTTGGGATTAGCTAATTATATATAGTAGTAGTCAGTACCATCGATATAGCAAAACTCAAATAACTTCATGCTCTACCAAAAATATATCTTTATATTATTAATTTGTAAAACATATAGAAGTTGAAGGTAAAACAATTGATACGAAGGCGTGCGTGGCACTGTAATAGTTACTAGAGACCCGGTAATTTCACGAATTCATTTCAAAGCCTTAGAAGCCAATGTGTATATGTACATTTTCATGAGACATGAGTTTAGTGCATATTCTGGTAGTTAAAATGTAAAGGTTATAATTTTGTGGCCGAGAGGTATGTGTGACACAATGTCGTGGGCCATAATTTGGTGCTGTTTTACAACTACAGCTGTCATAAAATATGCTGTTAGTGTGAGAAGCGAAGGTGTTATGAACGTCACCTATGCTCCTTGGCTTCTAAGCCCTTCATTTGAGAGGACATTGGATTTAAAACTCCTGCACACCTTCATTACTTTCGCGATTGGGTCACAGCTAATGAAACAGTAACTTGAAGACTGTGAACCTATAGCAGACCTGCATAGAAACACAATTGTATACTACACTAACTTTTAAGACATACAACTGGCCACTCGCTGGAGCAGAAGCCAACGAATAAATAGCTGAAGACAGCGTTAACACAAGACTGTGAAGTCCCAGCCAGCTGGTCGTAAAAACCCAATAAATTTCCGGGTCATTAATAATTGCCCTGTCGCTACGTAAAAAGCCGCCACATTAGGCCAAAGACAGCTATGCCAGAGCTCATCAGAAAATAACAAATAAATCGAAAGGCAAATTTATAAATTGACACATTGCACTTGGTTTCACTAATGGCACAAACCGTGTAACATGGTATATGGCGCTGTAGTGGGGGTAGGTGAATTCCAGTGAAATGCGAAGTGCTAAACAGTTATTCTGTCGTTAACCAAAGAAACCAACTGAATAACTACTAGCCTAGGTTTACCTGGAACTGGCCTGTACGCCACAGACCTCTCCTCTTCCACGTTAGGGCTTTCCTTGTCACATACTGTAAGTGTATTACCTACGGTCTGTCTTTGAATCGAATACCGATATTCAGTAATAAGAGATGTCGGTGCGAGTGTTTTATGAAATGAACATTAGGTAGGAAGTCCACTAATATTCTTCTTAAATAATACATTTACTTTAAGTTATTGTTTCTTTTTTTAGTGTGTCGTATGATGCTTGAAATGTATTTAACATTCGAACTTTGCGTTTTATAATGGCTTCATGTAATGTTTTTGGATTAATTATTGTGATAAATAATATGGTTTGGATATTTGAGTGTTCGTGTTTTTATGTTATGCTAGCGAAGGATGAATTTACGACCTTGTGTTCATTATTTCAAAACATTTGCATGGACAAACCCTATGATCAAACACAATGTCTGCAATCTCTGTGTGTATACAAAGAGAGGTTAGTCTCTAGTGATGACGATTTCAAGGGTGATGCAGATTAATCGCAATGGTAGAATCATTTTCTGCAAGCTACTGGCCGGAGTGTAGTTGAAACACAGTAATGATGCTTAATCGACTGTCATGGCGAGAGAGTGTTTCTGGGCGGTGACCTTCACCACAGACGGCGATCTCCACATCCGGTTGACGACGGGCTGCGGTCGAGTGGTGGACCACTGCTGACCTAGTCTCGCTGCTCTTCTGGCCTGGCCGCCGTCCACGGGTACCTTGCACTCTCCTTCGACGACGTTCGGTCAGAGAACGAGAAATGTGTTCTGGTTCCCTGAACGCTAGGTGGTACGTCCTCCTCGCCGAAGAACGTCTGCGGACTGATACTCCCCAACGAGGAATCTGATGTCTGCTTGAAGAACGTTTCTCCACTTTGATAATTAGAAAACGCGACCGGTGTACTGGACGTCACTGAGCCAGGCAGATCTCCCTCCCTGCCGAAGAACTGAGACTCTCTCCCTTTGCCATCGTAGAAAGAAGCTGTTCTCACAGACCCCAGGCCAGTATTCGCTTGATTCTCTTCCATGGAGAACTTATGCAACGGCGGTGACTGGCTCTGTATGAAGAACGTCTCTCCAGCACTATCATCGAAGGAGACTGGTATACTACTCTTTAGCGAGCTCGACGAATCTTCCTCGCCGAAGAAGAACTTCTGCGACGAAGGTGCTTGCGTCTGCGAGAAGTAAGGCTCTCCACTTTGACTATCGGTGAACGAGACTGGTATGCCGGGCCTAGGTGGTTCTACCTCCCCAATGAAGTTTTTCTGCAGATGTCCAGGTCCTGACGAGGGCGCTAAGTCCTGCCTGAAGGAATGATCTCTACCATGATCACCCACAATAGGACCCTGGAATTGTTGGTCGTCATGACCACGAAACTCGGGAGGTAGTATGTGTGGCGATACGTGTGCGTCCCCGTAGTCACTCGGTCCTTCGTGGCTAGTGACGTGGATGACTTCTGGGGGCCGGTGGTGGAATTTGTGGACGGGAGGTTGCGGCTTCCTGTAGCCGTAGTTCTTGTAGATGACCTTGCGGCCCGGCTTGGGGCCGAAGACGACGTTGCGTATGAGGTTGAACAGTGCCATGTTCAGAACCATGTTGTTAAGCATGACAGCCTTCATCACGAGCATGTTGAGGTTGGCGAACATGAAGGGGAACATCCCGTATGAGATCATGGGTCCGAGCATCATGAAGGGCATGGAGCCGAAGAACCCGGACTTCTTGCGGGCTGCATCTCCGCTGTTAGTTACATTATCTGAAAAAAAAATCCATTGTACAACAATTAGAAAAATCATTTGGCTGTGTTTTAATGGCATAGGTTTAAGGGTTCGTACCATAGTTTTAAACATCAGTTTTACAAAATACGTGTTCAAAAACTAGGAATATAAATCTCAATTATCATCAGAGATTTGAAGTATTGCTTTTGGTAACTACACAATCATATTTTTTTTGTCGAATTCCTAGCGAAAAAAAATGCAAAGTTATTTAATCGCGATTCGTTGCTGACAGTTCATGCAACACTGTTGGTTATTCGAGGGAAAATAACGTTTGTGTATATTACACAAACAATCACACACGTAAGTAAAATAATTTATTGGTTATTTGTGCTGTTTAATGTTGTTTGGATTTAACAGATATATATAATACATATATAAACATACGTAGATGCGAATTTACAGAAAACACACGCATATGTGTGTATATGGACAAGTACCTATTAGACTATCAGGTTAAACATTGTCTTACACAGGTCGACATTAAAACGATCACATGTAAATACAGGCACACACGTACCCGTATCTAACATATTTACGATGACCAGATCTACACAAAGCAAGTGTTTCAAATCTCCTTTTTTAATACACATTTTCATTTTGACATTTCAGATCAGTTGTATATAACGTAACAGAACAGTTACATATTTCATTATACTGCAATCCTAACAAGTGATGTTAGTCAATGCTATATTGTCCATTAGCTAATAATTAATTAAAACTGAATAGTAGTTTTTAAAATAACTGTGATCAGGCGAATTTATACCGAAGTCATTAATACAGTTATAAAATTCCTTCGCCGGTGTGACAGAATAACAGACCATGCCTTACAGACCCCTTCTGGAATAAAAACTTAGGAAAGTTGAAGTAAAATCGCATAGATAACATTATGTATATATATATATATATATATATATATATATATATAAAGGTGTCTCTTATACTGGTGTAGGAAAGGAAGACAGATTAAATTACTTACGTGTAAGCCTATGGATATGTGGAAGTCAATGAGAAGATGTTAGAAATATAAGTAGATTCAATTGCAAGAGTTAGTTTCACTTGATGGGATGTATGCATTAAAATTTGCGATGTTAAAATCAAAACAAGTATATAAGGTTGGGTTAGGAGCGTATGGTCAGGGTTAGGTTATACTGCTACAAAAATTCTCATGTAATGTATCTCAAAATTGACCGAGGCCTTGTGTGAAAAGGGATGTGATTGGGATAGATCAAATGTACCGCTCATTTTGAATAGTTGAACGGTAGATAGGTCAATGAACATGGTTAACATTTTTTAAAACAATAATTAAGAGCGCATAATTTTGGAAACGTTAAGGTGTTCATCAAGAATAATGCAATTCCTGGATTTGGTTTAACCTAGGTTGGTATCTGTTTGTTTTTAATAAAATTTTGTTCAAGAAATAGGTTAGGGAGCAGGTGTGTTGAAAGAAGTTCACACGTGTTCACACTTGTGATAAAATTGCACCTCTAGTACTGGTTAGGAATGACTGAAAGAAAGTATTGTTGTAGACGCCATACTTCTGTTAAAATAGGGACAACAGTCCAGTTAAGTTGTCGGTTCTATCTGCGTTGTTCCTACAACAACCTGTTCACTAGAAGTAACAACATGTTCTGTAAAAGAAAGACGCCCTTTACTCCTACAGAACAGATTGTTATAGGAGCAATTAAGATAGTAACGGCAGCCTAACTGGACTGTTGTCCCAATTTTAACAGAAGCATGGTACCTACAACAATAATATTCTTTCAGTAAATCTACTGTAACTCTGTACTGTTAACAAGGTAATTGTTAAGACATACCTGTAATCTAGTACAATTGCAGAGGAGGATTCCGTGTATAATTTTGGTCCAGAAAATCAGTCATTTGAGGCATGTTCATAGTATTTCACATATCAGTTTTCGTGAGGGTGACAATCTGACAGCATTGGCATAAGACCTGAATACGCCATTTTATAAATTGTGAATAGGCCCTATAATATACACGTTAGTTCTTGTTGAAGCTTATTACTCAGTAGGTAATTGTTAGAGACCTGAAAAATTCGCGGGTTCAATATCCTGTAGGCTAGCCTTCAAGAATATGTGTGTATTCAAGAAGACAACAGCTGTTCATTAGCTGCTCGCTGACAGAGTGAAATTACATACGATTAGTTAAATTTTTCTTACTGGATAAGCGACTTACACGAGGTGTCAAATAAGCCAAGGACCAATTGCGAAACTGATACGAAAGTACAGTTGCTGGGATTCTAGCTTGTGCCTAAAATAGAACGCGAAATTTTCAGGTCTCTAGTAATTGTATGTCTTGGAGACTTAAAAGTTACATATTTATGTTTGTCACAGCGTAAACAACATTTTTACTCGACATAAAAAAGGGTACTACGCATCGTTTTCAGTTATAGCTTTCGAGTTATAACTTGTAGGCAATTTTCAAAATGTTCTGAACAATTAAAGTTTGTTTCCCGTTATTACAAATGGTTAATGGTTACTTCCCTTAAATTATGCTCTAGAGAATAAATATCTAGACAAAAATTGTTTCCCGTTTAATAAGGAAGAAAAGTACTAAAGGTTTATACCACTAGGAGACACAACTATCGAGCTACAAGATATGGAACAGAACGGGGCCAAAACGACTTTTGAGCTATATGTAATGAAAGTTAGAGTGTACTGAACATTTAAATTGATGAAGTGATATATTTTAATGTTAGAATTATTTGTGTTTGTACTGGTATATTTTTACTACTTTCCTAATTTTCTCAGCTACTTCCTGCAGGAAAGTTGCCAAGTTTAAGGTATTGATGTTTAGTGATATCCAAAGTACTGTAACTTCCTTATTAGTATAATGTCAAACTTTTAATTTTAAATTAATATTACTCTCCTATATGATATTCACGTACCTTTTTTCGTAATTTTACAAGCTCCCGCACAGGAGTTACAATTTCTCAAAATTTGAGAAATTCAAGCAAGGTTGTAAAAATCTTAGGGTATTACATACAAGCTTGAAACTTCGTGGTAAATTTCTCTGAGTAAATGATAATTAAAGGGAATGTGTCAGCTCTGATAATTTCCCACTTCATAAAATTTTTTTAAGGCGATTTTAAACAAAATCAACCCTGCAAAAAAAAAGTGGAATTTCTGACACAAATTGGTGAAACATGGAAAATATGTGTAGTTGAAAAGGAAGCCAATTACATTACTAATACAATGGAATGTGTTTCAAGGCTTGACCTTAAATAGGTTTTGTGCTGCAGATTACTAGGTACATATAAAATTTGACATAAAATGGCGTTTACTGAGTCACAAAAATTTCCGCGAGGAATAAAACTATGGCAACAGTATTTTTCAATTATTTAGTTTTTTTTTAAACTAATGATATGTAGAAATATGTGAAAAGAAATACAGAATATAAAAAGAAAAGCTCATACCATATACATTTATATTGGGTCAATTCTTAACGAACTACTCTTCGTCCATATTTATTTATGCCTGAAGATCCTCGTTTGATAATATTTACCAGATATTTGTTGGTATCAGCTAGTGTAATGTACAGGTTATCTACAGACATCACCCAAAATTTCGTGTGGTATGCTACTGGACTGTTGGTCCCGAGTTTGCTGGTGTAGTCACAGCCGACTAGTATGTATTGTGTAAATAGATAGTACAGAATACAAATCACTACCATGGCGGTCAGCTATTGTATGAAATGGAGTAAATCTCGTAGTGCTGCTAATTCCAAAACGCATGTAAAGTTCCTTGAAACCAAGGAAGTTGGGTGGCATAATTTGTAAATCAGTTCCTTCCAAGTGTAAGTACAACTCTTCAATCTTTATAACATCTGAATCGCCGTTCTTTGACGCACACAAAGTGTTATTTGTCCTGATAGTTTCACTACAGTACATTTCAATGAGAGGTCATTTTAGAAAGCTGTTTTGTAGAATAATTGCTCGTAGTAAGGGCGGTGAATTTGTACATAGAATTTTCGGAAGTGTTTTTCGAAGGCTGTAGTAAGTAGGATATGTTTTAAACAAAGCGAAGTGCCAATTTTTCCAAGGGGAAAAAAAGAAAGTATTTAGTTACAGAACAAAATTAATTCTCTGGATTTTTTTTTTTTTTTCGAATTAAGACTGGTAATGGAACCTAGGAAGAAAATGAAGACGATGTTGGTTGTTAAGAATTATAGAATCTTTTTAAGATTATTCAGCATATTCAATAAAAAATAAGACTTATAGTAAGTGTTTGAAGCAGTGTGTATGTGTGTGATTGTTGGTGAGTGTGTGTTGACTGTGTGTGTGTTGGTTGTGTGTGTGTTGTCTGTGTGTGTGTTGGCTGTGTGTGTCGGTGCGTGTATTTGATGGTGTGTTGGTGTGTGTGTGTGTTAAAGCGAGTAATTAAAGACTGTTTGCATCGAGTTCGATTGCACAGAATATTTATGTAATGATAAAAAAAATACGTATACAATGTAGAAGGGATAGCGCAAAACAGACCACGAAAGAAATTTAACCTGTTCGAAGATTACATTTGTAGACAAGGAGTGTGAATTAAATGTTACAGTAGTAACTGAACTGATTTTGTTAATATTTTATGTATATTTAAGATATGTGTTAAGAAATTTTAACAGAGGTTTATGTCCACACATTACAAGTCCTTGCAGTTGCATTTTACTGAAGAAAAATTATAATTATTAAAATGTATCGCAATGAATTTGACGTGCTTAAAATAGTAATGGTACTTTCTAGATAATATATTAAGAAATAGTTTGTTCATGTTGTGGGTGAACCACGAACTGTTGCTAGTTTGTTAAACCAGCCAAAAGAGCGAGAATCATGGTAGCTAACACGTCTATTAAAATATAAATAATAAATAATGAAAAAAAAAATTTTTTTGTAAGAAATACATTAAAAGGCACGACATTATTAGTCCAAACGTCCTACTCTTTCAGTCAGAATCTAATAATTTTCATCCTTTGAATAGAATCACTATAGTATTATTAAATCACTCTCCGTGACCGAGAATACAGAAACGTTAACTATGAACCTCGACGTTTCGGGCCCCAATACCGGGCAAAGTAGGTTCATATCAATAAGCTATGTTATCAACCCGAACATGTCTTATAACTGAAAATGGGGTGTTTTAATAATTGAAGTAAATTAGACCATTTTGGTTTACAACGTAAATTTTAATTTCGATTTCAGGAACAAAATTTATTGAACATATTAACCTATTTTTTATTTTAATGATTACATTTAAACGAAATTCGGGAGTATCTAAAATGTACCAAATTCAACATAATTTAAATACACAGTATGTCCATAAGTTCGGTCTCATAGGAAAAGTCCGATCTCATTAAGAAAGTTAAAATAGGTGAAATGTAATGAAACGGTATTGTTAATAACACTACTGCTGCATGCCGCTCCATCCCGCCGGCCATGTTACATCGTGTACGAAGCAATTGGAACCATCGCATACGCATGTGCAGAGTACATCGTGGCCATCAATTTGAACATTTTCTGTCGTAATCACACATAGAATTGAACACACTGATGCTGTCTTACGCCAACACACTACATCACCATTAAACTGTTCCATATCTCGCTAATTTCTAATTATCCCGCGAGACCGGACTAACGGGACATACTGTGTTTTGGCATATAATACGTGCAGCACATGAGTAAATTTGTTCTGACGGTGTTGTTGAAGATGATAATGACAGCGATGAGGATGATAATAATACTATTTTTAGTCTACGTAAAATTTTCAGTATAAAAATGGTATTCGTAATTTTGTGTCTAACGCAGAATATTTGAGACTTAATGCCAAACATAGGTGTAGCATATACGCATACAAGCAAAGACAGCTCACAAGACATCCTGCTTTCTCTGCTCACTACAACCATACATACAAGGTAGTACGTTCTCTTGTGTGACTCTAATTGCGATCCGCTCCAGTTACCAGCGTCCTATTTTATTTTGCACGCCGGCTGACCAACGCTCTGTCCTGAATTCTCATTTCCAGCTCACACAACCGTACTAGGATATTGGGTTACCACTTAAGTGACTGAGAGCACTAACCTTTGAGAATTAAGTGCATTGGCGGCTCGTGGGTTGTTGCCAGGTAGGGCTGCAGTTGCCAAGAACTGTACAGGGTTGTGCAGTGGTTGACTCTACAACCACCGACACGCTGATGAAATGCATGAAATGTGTTGTCTAATATTCTTCCATGTCGAGCAAAATCGATCATCAATATTATATTTACGTAAATACCCGAAAAGTAGTTTCAGGACTCTTCAAAATTTGACTCCTGTGGTTTTTTCTCAATTCAGTGTCTTAAGGGAGGAAAATACATTGAATGTGTTTCAGCTAAACCTCTATGTCGTTCGAATCAGTCGAGTCGAGATATAGTGTTATTTTCAGCTTCGTGATGATGATTACATAAATGGTCGTAACTGTATTTCAGGATATTTATATATTCGAAATCTCGGGGTTATTATATGTTTTTCAATGAATCGTCGATTTAGCTGTGACTCTACGTTCGGCGTGGTCATTTTCTGTTTGATTGGATAGCCTACTTATGAAAATGTACAAGATACGTATGATTTTTCGAAATTCTACCACTAAAGGGGCAAAAAGGCGTGAAATTTGTTTCCGAATAGCCAGCTGTATGCATCAGTTTACGAATCGAGGTGTAGTTTGCTACAGAATTATGCGTAAGTAAATACCTAAATAAAAGTTTTGTAAGTTATTTTACTGGATAAAATAACTTAATTGCGAGAAGGAAAATTATTTTTGTAAACTTTTAAGACATACGATCCGAAAAGCAAGCACGACCAGCGAGAAATAATTTATTCTGTCCGCAATTCTATCCATACGTATTGTTGTACAAATTATATGTATCTACAGCACGACCGTAGAAAAATAGGTCTGGACACTTGCAGTTGAAAATTGACCTCCATATGACTGATTGGCGCCAGCGGTAAACTGGAGTTGTTTTAACATTGTGTAAATGGAACTACTCATAGGAAGTTCGTGTTGGAGCCGCTAGGAGCACAGATAGTACGACGCCATATTAGCCTTCATATTTAAAACAACACTTCATTACTGAGGCACTGTCAGTCATAAAGTTGTCAACTCCAGTAGCATATGTAGGTAGACTAGTGTACAGACCTGTAATTCTAAGACAATGATCTACAGAAATTTAATTAATTTTATTGTTTCCTTGAATACTTTCGGTGTTATACGGCACAGTTGTTTGTAGCTCAGGTCTGTGGTTCTAGGGGTTCTGTGCTAGAATCCCGTGTAAGGCTATGCACACGTGCAATTCTGACGGCGGCTGATAAGATTAGTGTCGTTTCTATGAGGTCGTTCGAAAGTGTTAAAATTGTATTATGCAGTCCACTACTCACTGAAGTTCTTCGATAGTATCAACGCACATGTAATACCATCTCACATAATTATTCTCAAGGTTGGGGCACTAATAACGCTACTGCGAAAACTTAACCCGCCAAATTTCCTAATGGAACTAAGTTACATGTAAAGGTTTTGCACAGCTAGCAATTGTTGTGTTGAGGGAAATCAGTCTTCAAACAACGTATGCTCTGTCATGGGATTTCCCTCTTACATTTAAGACACATGGGCAACTGTAGCTACACAGCCTGCTGCATAGTTAGCTCAACTAGCAATTCGATTATTCTAACAATTAATGGACGAAATACTAATCTGTTGTTCAAAGAAATCCTTCAATGAAAGAAAATATTAGCTTTCACAAGTAATACAAGCGGGCAAAGCCGCGGGCGGACTGCTACTTACAAATTTATTTTTCGAAGTCTCTGATAGATGAGTCTGTACTGTAGCGAGACAAATATATCCGAAATTTTTTTTCTATTAATTTATTTATAGAATAACAAAAGCAAACGCATTCCATACCGCAGTTAAAATTTCACTTCTTTTACAGCTACCAACGGAACATCAATATGTTCAATATTTCATTATGATTCACTTTCAGCCTTACTATTTACTGCAATATGCTTGCGTATCACACAAATTAGTTCTAAGCATACGAACATTTTTCGAAGCGCTCAATTTACTTAAAAGTAAAGAAACTTTCACTACATCAAATGCGCCTCCTGACTGGAGCAGTTTTGAGCTTTGGAGACTCAGAAGTTATAATAACGGCCTTGAAGTTTGCTTAAAATAACTCTTAGCCAATAATAGGCAAGTTATCCACCGAACCGTTTTTGTTACGGGACATAAGCGATAACCTTGACAATATAAGTTATTTCTATTGATAAACATTTGTACAAAGTTCAGTGTGGTGTTGTATTCGAGTTTGGCATGTATCCGGTAAATTTTATTTTGAAGTATGCAAGTCAGAAAAATACATTTTTAGCTCTATTTAATGGTCTCAGAACGCTATTACTAATGTACGTGATGCCAACGTACACGAATGAAGTATTTTCATTTCGTACGTAGGCAAAATGTGAGCTTGCAAAATTGTTTCTAGAATACAATTCCCAACACACTAATGCATATGAAAAACTAGGCAGGCGGTCTAGAATGTCATCGTTCTCTATTACACACTGTGTACGCATGTGCGATGATAAATCTCACTGAAGCCAATGAAAAACAGTTCTCCTTGTATAAAGAAGATGGTTTGAATATTAGTTACAACCTCCACCTTTCCTCTGCTTTTCCTATGGTGGGTATAAGTTTCCTCCGTAGCCCAAAGTATCTATTATGATTTGGACAGACGAGTAGGGGTAGAAACGAGGACAGTCGCTAAAATAAATAAAAAATACAAAATAAGTTCTTGTCACATATTTGAATTACTTGTCAGTGCCACAAATTTAGGGAGGTACCAACAATAAATTGTAGCCCATCACCAAATTTTTTTGGTGGGCAGGGGGGTAATATACCCCTTTACCTCCTCCCACTTCCCAAAGAAATGGTCATGGGGTATCATTACTTGGCTCAAATTATGCAACTTGATTTTCTAGGTAAGTTTTATGATGAAAAGCACAAATGATCGAAGACACAGTCGATTCAGCAAGGGCATCGTCAGTAACAGACATTTGAAAATGGGTGTATCATTTCATGCTGGATACTAAACGGACTCCTGCAAATTGATTTATGTAACATAATCGCAGGGTATGAAACCCAAAGCTCGACCAACAAGATTGTGGCTACTTTTCGAGTTGCACAAAGTTGCTTAAGGGTGCTGCCCACCATATTTTCAAAAATGAACTATTGTTGCAAGTACGGCCATTGTGTAAATGTACAGATCAGACTAGGACGGAATGTCGTTAAAGTACAATGTTCTTTAAAAACAATGTTTCCTAATCATACAATAAACTAAAATCAGCCGTTTAGACTACCAATCTTCAAAATGTACTAACCGAATGTGAAGCTCAGACAGAAGCATACACTGAAATTTGCTACAGATATTCAACCAATAAAATTTATCGGCGAAATGTTGCACGCTAGTTTAGCATTCGGCTCATTGCGGCAATGCGATCGCCTTAGTTCCGTCACATCTGAGCCAGTAAGGGTGTTCAAGTGCGACAAAATCATAATTCTATATTTATATTAAATAGTGTTTGTTTCGTAGACAATACTTGTGAGTACAGTTTCCTCTCACGAAACAATTTTAACTCGCATAGTTTTCTCATGACGGTGCGTCAAAGTCAAAATTGGCATGTTCTGTTGCCATGCAAATAGTGAGAACCAATTGACTTACGTAAGTGAAATAACACGCCACGGGCTACGTACTAAACATTTTTAAACAATCGCGTGAGCAATTTTTTTTATTTAAAAAAATTGCTGAATTTTCAACTTTTTCGTGTAGTTATGCGATTTTTTTTTATTCTAAAATATTACATTATGGTCTTTTAAATACTTTATTGCATAGTTAATGGGATGTAATATCACAGTAAATTTTTTTATTCAAGTAGGTCAGTTGGTTTTCACTATTTACATGGCAGCAGAACAAGCAAATTTTGACTTTGGCGCACCGTCATGAGAAAACTATGAAAGCTAAAATTTTTTCGTAAGAGGAAACTGTACTCTCAAGTATCGTCTACAAAACTAACACTATTTCATAAAGATATAAAATTATGATTTTATCGCAATGGAACACCCTTAAGCCGCAGGTAGGTGGCGCTCTTAAGAGACTGCATCACCTTTTTTGTTAATAATATTCGTTGTTCTTTAATAAACGATGGGTGTGACGAATAATCAGTAATGTTTCTTTATAGAAACATTACATTTTACTACTACATAGGTACGTATTATTGGATTGAAACAGATACTGGGAGTTATTTACTGATTATTATTTGTTGAGAAAGAATTTTTATGTAAAAATTTATATTAGCTTAAATATTTCATAGATATGCTTCGATTTTTCGAGTACAATATAAGTAATGAAAGGTAAATTAACTATTGCAATATTTTCAATTAAATCTTGACAAATTTTTAATCAGGAAGGAATTAAGAAAAATTCAACATAATAAGCGACACGGGCTCACTCGAGGTCTTGCTGAACGTAGAAAAAAAAAAAAAACATTTATATGGCACGAACGATTATTGCTCAACGTAATGAAACATTACACTGATAATTCTAAGCCTCGCGATAGACTAGAATTACATAATCATTCAGAGTACTTTACTGCTACGTAATGAAGCATGTGTTTATAATAGTTTGTGTGGTCCATGGTTAGCGACTAAGACAATTACCTTCCACAAGGCAATCCAGATTCGACTTCCGGTTAGTTCAGCCCCAATTATTATTAATATAAATATAATGATATTAATAATAATTATTTCATATGCCAGAAGATGTCATTAGTTGGCGAGTGTTGTCGGGATTCTTCACTTGTCGCATCCTATCATTCCGGTGAAGGATATATTTTTCTTATTTTAGAAATAAATTGTGACTAAATTTGGTCTTATGAAAGTTTTTTTCTCTCATAGTTTTTGGCGTAATGACTAGGAAACTGCAAAATTCGCGTAATTATTTGGCAACAGACTATACTTATCAGTTCTATATATTAGAGTATGATATAACACTGGCCGTAGCATCTATGTGATGTCAGCTACGTGTGTCACCACTTTACTTACAGCAGGTTGGTCACTCAAACATGTAAATATTAAATATTTGTCAGATGCATTTAACCTGGAAGAACACGGCATTTTGTGCATATAGGAGAAGTTGGACGAGTATATAACCATTTGGAGTAATTTTGCATGTTTTTTGCTATGACTCGTAAACGTCTAAATTTGCATTTCAGAGTTGTATGTACGTCACTAAAAGCAATTGACATACCAACCTGAAAAAAAAACAGTGAATAACGATGTTGTAGGCTATGTCGTCTTCTATATAATACAAAAATATAAAATATTTTTGTATCGAAAAAAAAGTATTGCTGAAATTTAAAACAAAAAATTAAAAAAATTCGAGAATATTGCACAATTCAATACAAATACCTTTTGTAACTGAACCAAAATTATTTTATTCGTTTTTAACTTGGTGTATAGTGAAATGTAGTTATCGTCATTGATAAATAAAAAATATGTAAAATAAATGTAAACATTTTACCTTAATTTAAAACGTTGTGTAATTAATTATTTACAATAACTGTACAATTTATATTTATGTGTTTAGGTTTTATAGGTTTTCACACCTCAGCTAATCAGTTAGTGTACTTTTAAATTGAAATATTTATTTTTTAAAGAAAATGTTTCTTTCAATATAAGTTGTGAATCACCACGAAACAGGACCACAAGTCCACAAAAAAGTATTTTTTGTATTCTGTTCTATAATTTAAAACCTGCAGATAAAGAATATGTTTCGCATTTACTGAAACAAATAATATGCGCTACAGACAGGTCAGTGATGCCTGTAGGAATACGTTATACTGGAAAGATAGTTACGTAGAGCAAATGAAAGTTTATTGCACCCTTCCAACAGGCTTTTCAATAAAAACTCTCTATGAGCAAAAGTCCTGCAAAATGGTGAAACTACAACAATTAGTATACTCCGCCTTAAGTGATAAAATTGAAAATGAATTTTTTTTAATTGGTCATACAGTTCACGAAAAATTAAACTATGCCAAATTGTTCTAATGGCCACCATTTTGAATACAAGATACGTAAAACTCATGTGACTTGAGTAGGTACTATGAGTACCAAGTTTGATGAAATTCGGTTTACGGGTTCAAAATTGTTTAAGGGAATACACACACATCCTCATTAATTCAACGAAAAGTAATCTCATAGTCTATTTGTTCATGAGAAAGTAGGCTAAAAGGTCTGAGTCCCATCGGTAGCAGCTTTAGAGCGTGATTCCTTACAATTTCATAGCGTAAGCGTGATATCATTTCGATTGTCTATTTCACTTGTAGCGACATTTTTTGTAATATTATTGAAAAGTAGTTGAGAATTATCGATAACAATGATAACTATTCTATCAACTGTCAATAGCTTGTTAGTTATTTTGCTGAGAATGATCCACGTGAGCGCTAACATATGAAACAGAATTTTTTAGGACTAACAATATATTCCACGAATGAACTCCCTTATTTTACATTTCAGACGGCACTGTTTTCTGTGGTAGGTTGTGTTTTAACCTATGGTCACAGATACCCAGGCCACCGGAGCCAGCAATATGGTGGCTCTGACCAGCCACATGCCGGAAAATCATCTACCACTCAAACACCTTCTGACGAAAACGTTAGAATAAAATCCGACATATTATGTTACTACAGCATTCAATTGTCAATCGGACACAAGTTCCGTGGTTAGAGTCGCGTGCTGGCAACAACTGACCGATCGCACTTGTTTGAAGGACGCTGCAATCATTTCGCTTCTGTATAGGCCTACCTACCCATTCCGTGGTTTGTTTTTCTGAGTTTTGCTTTGCTACGAATATCATTTCACCTTCTCTCGTCCATGCAATCAGATTAGTAAATTATTTCAGAAAATGAGAGGCTTGACTTTTTTGCTGACGTTGCAGTCATAAACTGTCAAGTGTGAGAGGATGATGAGATATTGGCGAGGTCTGGAGAGGCAATGGGGATGAAAGAGGTGAAAATAAATCAACGCCAGAGTGCAATGTCAGAAAAATTATTTACATAAGATCAAGTATATCATGCCACGTTTATAAAACGAACCAAAAAATATGTTATAATATCCTATCAAAATGCTTATAAGATTTTAAAACGAAAAATGTGGGACGCATGCAACAGAAGTGTAACAAGTAGCTGTCATTAATAATACTCACAAAACAATTCAAATTATTTGCAGTTTAATAAAATTGTTAATGACTTTGATGTATTAATCATCCATCAATTACCTTTCGGGCTGCATGTAGTGTGTGTTTATATATATACACACACACGTAATCGCAAAATAGAAATTGTAAATTATCTAAGTGCCAAAAAATATATGTTGTCGAGTTAAAAGGAAAAACAACGCTGCGAGAGTATGTGTACATATGGGACATACAATTTTTTGACGATCATAAAATTTATTTGAAAAATTACTGGGACTTAGCTCTTACAGCAAAATATAAGCCCTAGAACATTATTTGCTTTGATATAATTGCCAAAAAAAAAAAAAACAGAAAACAAGTTAATAAGAACGTTCTAAAAATATACTGCACTCGTACGTGGAGTAAGGTAAGATGCGGGAACTTTACAGCGAGGTCGTTATCTACGGTGACAACACAACTTGGTACAAATACAGGAGCTGGGAGGGTAGTCTGTCCTGGCATTTGCCAAATAACTTTCCAAGCATTCGTCTGGAGTGATTTCGAGAAACCATGGAAAACCGAAATCTGGATGGCCGGAGCCGGGGATCGAACCCGGGTCTTCCCGAATGCGAGTGTAACGTGTTAACTTTGCGCCACCACGCACCACGACATTGGAGTAGACAGGAGCGGTGCTCACCTGGGCGTAACAGCAGCCGAAGGAAGAGGGAGTCACCACTGGCGGTCAGGCGGAGGTCGACGCCCGGGAGTATGCTGAGGGTCAGCTGGGCGTCCTCCTCCTGCCCCTCCTCCGCCTCCTGGTGACCTGGTGACGAGGTAGGCGGTGACGAGGTAGACGGTGACGACGAAGGAGCCGCAGCCACGCCACCCAGCAGCAGCAGCAAGGCCGACAAGAGAACGAGGAGGCGAGTAACCGCCGCCATCAAGGCCGCCAACACGCGAACTGCGGGCCGGTTCTACCCGCGAGCTTCTAGTCCGCAACCTGCAGCTTCCCCCTTCCCCTAGCCATCCAGGGACCGCACTCTCTTCCACCGGCACCGCCCTGGCCATCTCAAGACTCTTCAACCACGCTAGCTTCTTCTCAACAACTTCGACCAGGTCAAGGCTAATGTTCATTCTACTACAGGTTAAACGAATTTCTTATGTACGAGTTTGGCGAAGGGAAAAATTCTGCCGCCAGTTGCGCTGGTGTTGGCAAGAGGGCTCGAACTTTGTCGAAGTCGGTACCGAGGATTCACGAATGTGACTGCAACAAATAATTGTGTATACCGCCTTGTAAGACAAACGAAAAACTATCTCACGAAAGACGTTAAACTACATTCGTGAAACCTCGGTACCGACCTCGATAAAGTTCGTAACTACCTTACTATCTTGCTATTCTATTGACATAGAGTTTCCTAACCTGTAGTAGAATCAACTTAACATTGCTGCGTATATCACTGGTTGATGTACTGGTGTACACCAGTTGAGGTTTCCACCAAGGCGATCCGGGTTCGATTTCCGGCTGGGTCGGTCCACGGATTTTCGCATATGGGAATCGTACCGGACGATGCCGCTAGTCAGCAGGTTTTCTCGGGGATCTCCTGTTTCTCCCGCCCCTTCATTCCGGTGCTGCTCCATACATCATAATCACCCCTCACCAGCGCTAAAGACCTCGATGTTAAGCGCTGACCAAAATCACTCACTCACCAATTGAGGTCATTATCAATCGTCAGGTTGAAGATTTTTTTTTAATTTCCGTTAAAAATTAAATGGGGGTGAATTAGCTTATGTTACTTATTACTGTACCGCGATATTAATTCAAGTTGAACTCGTTGGAAGCATATAAAATTGTACATATTGTTAATATTTGAAAATTATAAAGTAAAAAAAAAAAATTGCAGTAAGTTCATATTGAAAATATTATCATTTTCTCATGCAAAATAATTTGGTAACATTGCTTTCTTCAGCTTCACATTTCAATATCATTCAAGTTATTTCAACGGTTTATTGTGTAATTTTGCTCGAAAATTTACCTATTCATTTTGACGTTCCGGTGCATATCCACCGGATCCCCCGATATGTCAGTCCGGTTGAACTCGTAGATACATCGGTTGAACCGGTTGAGAAGAAAACAGCAATTTACGAATGTCCGGTATACATTGGTGGATGCACAAGTGAATCTTCGAAAACACGCACATGTCCCCCTCAATTTAAAGGAACTTTTATTATAAAACTTTCTTGATTATGAAGAAACTTTACTAAATTTATTTACGTAAATGGATGAAGACAATCATTAACACTCCTGATGCCACAACTTTCTCAGATAAAACAAGTAATTAAACTCTGAATTTAATGTCATTTTCATGTCCATCCAAGCATAATTTAGTAACCAATTTATACATTTGAGAATTTCCTTAAACTAGGTTTACATAAATAGTACCTAGTAGTTTCCAGTCCAAGAATAACGGTTTGCCCTTTAAGAGTCAAAGTTTTATTTTATTTATGTAAGGCGATAATGTTTTGTTTATTTCTCATGGTTATGTATCTTTTTAAATTTTGTTTTATCTATGTCTGGCAGCTTTGTCTATGCCGAGGGTTAATATTGAGAGAGGAAGAAAAATAGGTTTTGGGATGGAGTATTTTGATTAACCTCGTTGTTATCTTGGCTGGATTAAAAGAAATAGTAATTGTTTAAAATTATTTTCTTTTTTTCATCATCAAGTGTTGCAGGAAGATTGGACGTCGGGAAGGCGCATCTACATCAGTTAAGTTAAATGTAAAGTTCAATAAATCTTACACTAAAACCCAGACTTCAGCCTCTCACATACATAACAAACATTTATTTTACTCATGGATACCCTTACAAAGGGAGTCGTCTTAATGCTTGTCGGAACTGAGTTACTGTCGTGGCAATTTTAATTTCAAATTATTTATACATTTAGTGGAAATGTTTTCAGTTCTTAATTTTGTTTAAAATGTTTCAAGCTATGTTCTTATTTCGAAATTGTAGTCATTTGAACTGTTTTTATAACGCAAGATAGCTGTACAATCCTTTCTCAGAATTAAATAAACTCCGGTGCACATTTTGCTTGTATGGATTTTGTCTACGCCGAATTCAAATATGTACAGTGTGGGCCATTTAAACATATTTAACCACATGAAATATAGTTTCTAGAATTTTTAAGAATTTCTGTAAACTAGGTACACGCATAGAACTTATTAAGGTGGCATGACTTTTAACAATGTTTAAATGCCTACTATTCAAATAAATTTATGAAAGTAAATGATGAAAAAAAAATTTATGTATATTTTTTATTGATTATAAGCGTTTTACTTCGCTGTGTCAACGTACAGATCTACTGACTGCATATTTAACCGACTTCTTAACTCTGTTAAAACTTTTTAAAATACCTGTTGATAAATTGTTGATTCTAACATGCTACAAATAGCAGACATAATACTGAGCAAGTAGGTATAGATAACGAACGCACGTATCGTTGTACATGAGCATTTTACGTGGTATTTTGCAAATTCTTATTATAACCGGATATTTTAAATAATTACATATCTTAACGTACCCATAATATGAAAGTTTCGAAAGTATTTTAACAATGGTGCCACCGTATTCACGAGATTATCTAAATAACGCATATTCTGTGTATTATAATTCCATTTATGTTAAGTAGTGGCTTTGGTTGGAAGAGAACGTAATGGCTCACTAACAGCGCTAGTATTTTCATTTTTCGATACAGAAACCTCGCAAAATGTAATAACTAATAATATACTAGTAAGTAACTACAAAACGTACGTACACTTGCGAAACACAATACTGCAGGGTATTTTCAATTTGATTTGAATGGGAGAAAGCAACTTTCGATAGAAGGAGCTGTTCGTTTTGACTTAGACTGTTGTTGATAGCTCGGTCGATATGGAAGGACCAGGACTGGAACTTGAGTAGATGGCCTTCTTACATGGATATGAACTTGAGTAGACAGTCTTCTTAACGACGAGCATTTATTTGCAATAGATCTTGAATTCGCTAAGTACAGTAAAATGTTTGAAATAAAACAAATAACTAAAAACCCACAGGTAATTTTTTTATTTCACTGTAGTACACTACTTGCTGTACAGTTGAAAAGTTTCGAGATTTTCTTGAGGTTTTTTTCTGTGATGAAGCAACTTTGATATTTGACTCGAACTGCAAATCGTGTCCCATTAATGAACAGAGTGAGAACTGCCACAGGCAAAACGCAAGTCAGCTGTCCTAGCTTACAAATATAACATTATTAAATCGCACACAGTTAACACAGCTAAAAGATACCATGCCTTAGACACCAATACATTTACAATTGTAAATAATTAGTTGGTTATGTATGTACTGTCGAAGCAACGTCAGCAAACAGAATGCAATAGGATAACGTGAACATAAGTTCGACAAAGATAGTAGAAACCTCAATGAGATAACGTTTTCTCGTTTTCTTCATTATTTTTTTCAAATTTACGACTTGTTCCTCCAACCTTCTTATCTTTTATGGTTACTTGCCTACATTACTAATTTTCTTCATTAGTTTATCGTCACTTTTATCACTTCATTATACTTCTTTTATATTTTCCGCACCCATCTGCCATATTTTTTGTCACATATCTTTTACATATTTCGTCACACCAATTTTATATTTTCCATTACATATTATATTTTATATCTCCATTTGCACTTCTTTCATCTTGTTACTAACACTTCATTTATTTTAAGTGCATTTCATTTTATTTAAATGTTCCTCAAAGGATTTATTTCCTTGGCAATTCGAAGGAAGTGTGTTTTCGTCACCATTCGAGATTAATTATTTATGTTTTCACTATTCGGACGTTATTTGTTTTTTTTTTTTTTTTATCAATATTGAGATATTATTCTTAATTGGCGCTGATAGTTTGGTTTATCTTTTTCCATCTCTGTTCGGTATAAACTCTTAAACCACCATTCGAATTTTTCTACACTGACCGGTTTTTTATTTTCGTCAATCTTTGATTTTCCTTATTTATTCGTTCCTTAAGGGTTATTTTTACTTTGTCATCGTTCGGTATGTTTTTATTTATTATTTCTTTGTCCTTGATCGGTGCTGTCTTTTCGTCATTGACCGGTGTTACCTTTCCGTCATTGTTAGTTTTTTCTTATTTTCAGTCACTGTTCCATTTTTATATATTCGTCATTGTCATGTTCTCTCCACAGTTCAGTTTTTGTTTTTTTTTCCCTGTTGCTTTATGATGTTTATTTTTCGTCCCTATTGGAATTTCTATGCCGTCACAATTCGTTCATTCTTTTCACATCTATGTTTCGCTACTTCATTTTTCATCGCGGTTGGGTATTTTGTTTCATCACTGTTTTGTGTTTATATTTGTTGCTAACTTCAATTTTCTTACCATTAATTTTTATAATTCTTTCATCACTCTAATTTTGTTAAATTTTTTCGTTGTTTTTTATTAAATTTATTGTTACTGTATGGTTTTGATTATTTATTGCAGTATTTTTTATTTTCTCGGTACTATACTTTGTTGTACAATTCCGACAGGAATTCTATGTTTTTGTTTTAGTCAACGTAACATTTTTAATTTTTTGTCACTGTTTTTTGTCATGACTGTTTAATTACAGATTAGTTTTCAAGTCACTATTCGTATTTTCTTTTTCGTCGTTGTTCGTTTCTTTTTCATTTTTATCACTGTTCTGTTTTTATATTTCCATTGCAGTTTTTCATTTTTTTACAATTTTTTTATTTTTCTTCGCTTATTGGGAATTCAGTATTTTTATCATAATTTTTTATTAAATTTTTTATCGCTATAGGGTTTTTTAAATTTTTATTTGAGTCCTTTTGTATTTTTCTTCAATGTTTGTTTTTACTTCACATTTTGTTCTTTTTTTTATAACGGTTTGTTCTTAAATTTTTTAATTCGGTTTGTTGTAAACTTTTGATCGCCGTATATCTTTATATTCTCGTACATGTTCGGTTTTATCTTACCGTTTATATTAGATTTTTATGTTTTCTTCAAAGCTTATTTTTTATTTTTTCATTATTTTTTTTGTTGTCACTGTTTAGTTATATTGTTTTCTTTTTACTATTCGGTTGTTTGCGTCACTGGTTGGTATTTTTCTTTTTCGTCACGGTTCAGTTTTTAGTCGCAACTCGTGTTTTCTTTTTTCATTTTTCGTTATTTCTTTACCTATCACTGTTTTGGTTTTATTTTTTCATGCGTGTTTTTTTTTCATAATTTTTTTCTTTACCTTTTTCGTTTTTGGTTTTTTATCATGGTTTTTTATTTTAATCGCAATTAGATTTTTATTTTAATACAGTCCTTTTTATGTTTCATAATTGTTTCTTTTTTCTTTTTCGTAACATTTTGGTTTTTATTTTTTCATCACAGTTTGGTTTTTATTCACTTTTTTCACTGTTTAATTTATATATTGCTTCATAACCATATATTTTATTTCTCGCCAGTATTTTTTTTTTTTTTTTTTTTTTTTTTTTTTTTTTTTTTTTTTTTTTTTTTTTTTTTTTTTTTTTTTTTTTTTTTTTTTTTTTTTTTTTTTTTTTTTTTTTTTTTTTTTTTTTTTTTTTTTTTTTTTTTTTTTTTTTTTTTTTTTTTTTTTTTTTTTTTTTTTTTTTTTTTTTTTTTTTTTTTTTTTTTTTTTTT